>BMAV01003538.1:0-14284 GCA_019973955.1 Trichonephila inaurata madagascariensis
AAAAAATCAGAGCAGTAATCTTAAATTTAACCAATATTAACTTCTTTTGAAATTTTAAATAAAAAGTAAGATTATTCAAAGGCTAAGAATATAACCTTTTTGTGCAAAAGATGAAAAAAGTTAAGAAGACCCAATATGTTGTCTTTACTCAAAAGAAACAATTATAAATAAGAATAATATAATCCTTTATATAAACAAGTTTACCGAGATACATGAAGCTCCTCGACAACTTAAATATGTTTGTTGTCATAATATTTTGTATTTGATATCAGCTTATTGTTTGCGTTTTACTGTCAAGTATTCTAAAAATTCAAAGCATTTTTCTCTTTTTACTAATGAAAACCATTTATTAATGTTGGAAAAATGTAATTTGAAATTTCTAATGTACATTTAAAGAATTTTATTTTTAGGAACAGGGCAAATTGATAAATTATTAATATTTCATTTATGAGTTCTGTTAGGGTCAAAGTAATAAGACGGACCTCGTAATTTAAATGACGATCAAGTAACGAGAACAAGAGCGGAGCTAGAACCCCACTTCTTATTTCCACACCACGACAACGTAAGGATTTTTGATTTAATGCGTGTCAGCTCTGCTACACAATGGAACCTCTAATCGTGACCATTTTTCAATAAAAACATGTAGAGACTACAATGTCGCAAATTCAACAAGGGTCAACATTTTATAGGCTAGAATATTCACATTTTATAGCATAATGCGAAACACCTAACTGCTATACATCTCATTTATTTGCCACAGTAAATGTTTTATAATAATTTTCAGCTTATATAAAAAGAATTAGATCAAATTAAAATAAGATTTTAACTTTGAATAAGGCTTGTTAATAAAATGTAGATTTAATCTTGGGATTCGTTGAGTACTATGAATTCTAATGTATCACAATATAATGGATTATAAAAAATAAAAAATGAATACATCAAATTATCATTCCTTTATGGAAGATATATACAAAATTTCTTAAGAGGATTTAAATTTTTAAGATTTTTGTGGCATGTTCTAAAAAAGAAAACAATTATAAATTGAGTAACAATTAAGTTTCCAAAAAAAGCATAGTTTATTTATGACAATATGTTTATTGACATGCAGATGCTGTGAATACTTGTAAGAGCTTTTACACTTACCTCATTATCGATTTGAAAGTATGAACTTTACATTATAGCATAGAGACAGGATCAGCAATTTTGCTTTTTATTTTTATTTTTGTGTTTTGATTATAATTATGTGCAATTTATGATGAATCATATTATTTACTTCTTATTTCTAATTTGACTATTTTAAGTTTTAACACCAGGTGTGTACCAAATTCCTGCATTTAAATGAATTGAAAATAAATTTAAAACATTTTATAACTATTTTAATAAATTTACTGAAAATCAAAATGTAAATAATTTTTTCTTAAATAAAATTAATTAAATTTTGATTATTTTAATAACCTTTTTCTACAAAGATATAAGCATTTAATTTTTTTATGAAATGTTATATATTATCACCACTGTTTTGTGCTATTTTTATCAACGCTCTTAATAATATTGAAGATGAAATCTAGGTACGAAACAACTTAAATTGTAAGGAAATATTTTTTTAAAGAAATGTAATAAATAAATTTCTTGAACTGAAAACATTAGTAATTACTACATTGGATTCTGCAAGAAAACATGTTTCCCTAAGAAAGGAGACTATTCGTGTTTAGGGACTTTCTAAACCACGAACATCCCCCCACTTCAGCGGGGTATCAACGTCTACCCTGCTTCTTTTGTTCGCTTTTGTATGGTGCCATCAATCAGCTTCAAAAAGGGAAGTAAACTTCGCTGGAAGCGCCGTATTTAAGGACATTTTCTCACAAAAAACCCCCGTCTCCAAAGGGTTAATGAAACTCGGATCATAGATTCTCATCATTGATCTCTTCCATCTTTTATAATTCATGTGTAGATATAGTGGGCCTAGGGGCATTATCACTAAAATTTAAATCCTTATGTTATTCTTTTGGGCTAGGATATTTTGATGACGTCACGATATTACAGATATAGAAGGATGAAACTTTGGGACCACCTAATATTCTGTGTCACTGGGATGGACGTGAACATTTACATCACAGTTGTTCCCAGGGGGAGTTACTTTCGATCTCCTTTCCCGAGCTAGCACCACCACCACCTTCCTCACAAGGAGGCGGAGTTTCGAGTTCCTGGGTGCCCTGCTTCAATTTTATTTAATTGCTTTAAATGTTTTAATTTTAAAATGACCACATAATTTGGGGATCTTCAGATGGAGATCTCGCAATGTTCTCAAAACTTTTTTCCGCCTCAACATTCAATATGAGATGTCAGGTGTCTTATTCGGTTCACATCTCCAGATACAGTCTGCCGAATACCCCATGTTATTGGTCCTAAATTTTTCCTGTGCGGGGGTGTTTAAATTGTGCTAATTTGATATCATTAGTAGTAGCGCCAAGCCCTTGTTTATGTTCGCCAAGATGGGCGATAATATTACAATATAAGGTTTCCTTTTTTAATTTTTTTATCGTCTGTTCGATGTGGTTTGCCATGGGGATAACATATTAAAAATAATTTTTATTCGTTTTTTCTCGCTGTAATCCTTTAATTTCTAATTTTTTTTTAAAAAATTTAAGCATTTTCAGTATATTTTTTCTTTTCTTTGCGTCTTCTGTTTAAGTCTGGGCTTTTTTCGAATATGGATATTTCAAAATGGTGGGGTACTGGGAATTTTTTCCCAAAAAGAAAAAAAGTGTTGTGCTTTTAATTATCGCTATAAATCGTTTTTTTTTCTTTTAAAAAAATTTTTTCTTTTTGTTCGATAAAATTTGTTGAAAGAAGATGCGGGCAAGTTTCATATTGCAAAACCACTACTTTGTAATTGATATTCAAAATTAATTTTAACATGCATTATGAAATTTTTTTTTTTACCTAATGAAAAAAATGCAATTTTTAAAGTATGTGTAAATCATCCTATAATATTCGTTTTTTTAAATGGTTTCTTTTAGCATTTATTTATAAATATTATAATACTTTTTGTTTATTTATAATTAATTTTGTTTTATTTTTTTTTAAATAATTATTTTATTTATTTATAATTATTATCTTATTTATTTATAACAATTTCTGTTTATTTAAAATATTCTTATTTTTTATTTATAGTTATGTTTACGAGTTGTTTATAGATTTTTTTTTTTTTTTACAATTCGACGATTATTTTTTTATAATAATTTCTATTTAATTATATTATGATTGTTATTTCTAATAACCGTTTTAATATAATTATAAAAATAATATTATAAGATTTTATATGCTCCCTTTTTAATTAGTTCATGTTACCTTTTTTTTACATAATATTTTTTTTTCTTTATATAAAAGATTGACCCTAGGTTGTTCTCAATTTTTTCCCTATATCCTTTTTTTGAAATATTTTTTCTATGTATTTAAAACAGTTCTTTAAATTTTTGGGTTATCATTAAGGTTTACCGCTGGCCGCGATTTTGGTTTCATTCAAGCAAAAAGGGCGTTTGCTTGGCGTAATCCTTATCCCCCAAAGCGGCACATGGTGAAATTACCCCCGTTATATATCAAATTGGTTCCTTAAATTTATTTAAATTGGGATTATCTGGGGTTTTTGGCTTGTTCGTCGACTTGGGATAATATCGTTCTTTTTCCTGCTCGGGCCCCCGCCTTTCACCCTTTTTCCCCTTTTCCCTGCTCAAGTTTTTTTGAAAGATTTTTATCTTGTTCGCCGAAAATTATAACTTACGTGCGTACAAAAGAACACACCCATTTTTTTTAAGATTTCTTTATAACTAGTTTTAAAAAATTTTTGTTAATTTTTATAATTATTATTACTTCTTTATTTATAATTATTTTTTTATTATTTATTGGGTATTACATGTTATTTATTTATAAATTATTACGTTATGAGTTTTTTATTTATATTTTGTATAATATTATTTTATACAATGATTATTCTTTTTTTATAATTACTTTTAAATTACATTACATTATTATTATATATACTGCTCGAATTTGTGTAAAATAATGTAAATAATTTGTACCCGGTTTTTAATTTTTTTAGGCAAAATTAGATTTAATATAAGAAAAAATTCTTTTAAACCCAAACAACGCCGTCCCCAAAAAAGAAGCATAAAAATACACTAAAGAAATACATAATTTAAAGGGCCCATGGTGCAAGGGGTTTTTTTTTCAAAATTATCCCGAGGAAATAGATAGATGTTTTCGCCGAATGTGAGTCTGGTTTCGACTAGCGATGACGGGAGGGAAGCAGCTGTTGAGCGAGCGATTGCTTTGGATAATTTTTTTTATATAAGTGTATTTTAGACACCGATAATTGTGTCTGACGTTGGTAAAGGTGTGAAGACGCTCGGGGGTTTATTCTACGAATATTGCCGCTGAATCCTGTACTTCAAGGTTTAATTTTCGACAATAAATTCTCATCCCTTTTAAAAAAGAATTTTGTCTTGTTTTTTTGCCATAAAATTTGCTTAAAATCCTCGAACCACGGATTACGTAACAATAATAATTATTATTAAATCATACTATTTTGGTTGTATATATAAATACTATTAAATTATTTTAAAAAGATTATTATATCTTCTAATATTTTTGGGAAGTGCATGTATTTTTATTATATTACTTTTGTAAGTAAATTTTTTTGTTTGGGTTTTTGGTAATTCTCAATATTTTTTTATATTCTTCTTTTTTTTGAAATATATTTAATGTGTTTCAAAAAGTTTTTTTCAAAACCCGTTCAGGACGATGACCAAAAAATGGATCGCGCCCCTTATTTCTCCCTCTTTGGCACACGGTATCACATGTGATTGTACTTTCCCTTCTCTGAGACCCATGATCATATCCGTGTTATCAGAGTTGGAACGTTTTTTTTATTTTTTCTTACAAGGCACTAGATGGCGGTTAAAATTGATTTTTTAAATTTTTTTCGAATAATGTTTAACAAAACTTTGAATTTCAAACGGGGCGGTAAAAAGGGTTTTTTTAAAAATTAGATCTAGAATATTTATAAATGCAAAAAAAGCACATTTTTCCATTTTTTTTTCGAGAGATACAGGCATTTAAGGGATTGTGATTTTTCCCTCCGGATTTCTCTTTATATTTTTGAATAAAGCGGGGGAAAAGATGGAAAGCATATTTGGTTCTTGGGCAACAGATTTTATAATTTTCTTAATTATTTTATTTGGGGGTTTCCATTTTTTAATCAAAAATTTTAATACCCCAGAAGACTTTAAAAAAAGCAGATATTAATAAAACAAACGCGATGACTTATTTTTAATGGGTAATTTAAAACTATTCTTTTTCGTTGCTATCGCATTTACAGTTGCTCAGCCAAAAGGACGAAAATTTGGCACTAAATTGATACCAAGAAAGAAAAAAGCATTATTGGGAATTATTAAATATAAAAACGATTTACATTAGCTTTTATTTAAAAGATTTTTTCCTTTAGAACAGCATCAGAGTTTATGCGGGGGGTAAATTTATTGTTTTATATATGTCATATTTTTTTGTAAATTTTTGGCGTCTTTTTTTTTAATCATGATGGCGAAAAAGAATGAACATAGAAATTTTTTTTAAAAAGGGGCATATTTTCAAATTTGCAACGATTTTTAAATATTGCGAAAATGTTTGTACTGTACATTCAGATATTATCAACTGTAGTAAAATTTATATTTTATCTTATTTGATTGTTTTTTGGTTTTTAACATAAATTTTTTAAATAAAATTGGAAAACTAACTGGGAAATTTCCCCGGGTCCCTTTTTGGGCGTAAAACTCCCCCGGACAGGGGGGGCCTGGGAAAAAGCGTTTTTATCCTTTCGGTCTTGAAGGGGTTAAAATTATCTTCCTGATGATTTAAAACCCCCAAAGGCCCCACCATGGGGGTTCCATTCCATCAACAACATGTTTGGCGTGGCTCCCCCAATGGGGGCAAAATCAGCGCGCGGGGGCCTTACCCATTATATCAAATAAATCGCAGATAAAATTGATTATGATAAATTCTGTTTTTTTTATGTCCAAGTACGGGGGTTTTTAAATTTTTACGATTTCTTTTTTTTTAGTTCTTTAAAACGTTATATTCTAAAGTTTGAAGACCCCCCATCTCCCTCTTTGTACAAACGGTAAAGTTTTTTGGAACAATATTTTTTTTTCTCTTAGGTTTTTTGGAATTTTAATGATAATGCACGCCCCCCCGGACTGTGGTTGATAGGAATATCTTGAGGGTCTTGGTTTTTGGGCGAATAGAATGCAAACCCATTTTGACTAAAATCCGATAAAAGCATCTTTTGGGGGGTATCTTGGTAGACAGGTTGGTGCTTTAAGTCCTTTCCAAAAATCTTTTGGGGGCTGAAAAAAAGCTTTTTTCCTTGTCTGTCCTTCGCTTCCCCCTTTCGGTAATCGACAACAATAGACGGGATGGAAATTCGATGCCAAACCCAAATTTAAACTGAGGGGGTTTGGGGATTCCCCTTAAAAAAAACTCATCTTTTTTAATGTTTCATGACTTTTTCCTCCCCAAAAGGGGGTTTTTTTTTTCCAAAAAGGGGGACTTTTCCAACGGAAAATTCCTTTTTTTTTTTTGTAAATCATTTTTTTAAATTTTTTTTTGTAAACTTCCTTTTTGCGGTTAATAAAAATTTTTTTGTGCCCTGGCATTCAAATTTTTTTTTCTTCATTCATTCATTTTTCAAATAAGGGGGCAAAAAAACCCGGTTTTTTCCTTTAAATTTTTGGGGGCCAGTGTAAAAAAAGGATTCTTTTTATATATATAAACCCAAAGGTCATCATACTAAGTTCCCCAACCTGGGGTTCTTAAAATTCTCAGTCACAAAAAAAAAACGGAAAAAAATAAATATGTAAGAAAAAAAGGATTCCCTGTTCTCTTGAAATATCTAAAAAACTCATCCTATATATTTAAACTAAAAACTTTTTTTTATACCCAAAAAAACTTTTTTACTGCAACACTTTTTTAAAATTTTTTATAATATACACTGAAGCCAAAAAAACTTGGGGACAGGCATGCGTTAAAAAAGAGATATGGAACTAATCGGGGCACGGTGCCGTGTCAGCGAAGCATATATAAAAACAAGGGGGGTTCTTTGGCCCGGTTCTTAGATAGCTTTTTGCTGCTACTGACAGGTTATCAAATTTTTTAAATGAGTTTGAAAGGGGGTGTTATAATTGGCGCACGGGGATGGGACACATCTCCCAAGTAGCGATGAAATTTAGTTTTTAAAGTCGTTTGGTTCCTTTTTGCATGGTCTCGTAAAAATGGCCGAGAATCACTAAGCGTGATAGACATGCAACCCTCTCCAAAAATTTTTGCAGATTTTTTTTGCTGGGCCATCAACAAGTGTCACCGTGCGAACCATTCAACGAAACCTCATCGTTGAAATTTCCCAAGGGCCAAAGGGCCCCTTGGTGTACCCCGACCGTATGACACAAAGGGCTGGGCCTCAACACCGACATTGGACTGTTGATGACTGGAAACCCCGTTCCTGGTATGACGAGGTCCGTTTCCAATAGAATCGAGCTGACGGGCGTACGTGGTATGGAGGGAAAACCCCAATCCCCTGGACCCTACTGCCCCAGAGGAAAGTACAAAGCTGGTGGAGTCCCCGTGATGGTATGAGGCATATGCAGTTTTTGGGGTGATATGGTATCCCCCTTTTAAACATCTAGATACGACTCTGACGGGGGAGGTACGTAAGCATTTTATCTGATCCGGGGAAACCCAAATTTATGTTCATTGTGCATTCCGACGTACTTGGAAATTTCAGCAGGAGAATGCGACCCCACACTTCTAAATTGCAACAAGGGGGCTCCAGGAGCCCTCCCCTGTGAAATAGACACTTCCGCTGGCCACCAAAATCCCCCGAATGAACATTATTTTATATATCTGGGATGCCTTTAAAATTCTGTTCATAAGAATCTCCTCCCCCTCTTACTTTTCCCACTGATTTATGGACAACCCTTTAAAATTCGGGGGCGTCAATTATCCCTACATCAGACATTAATCGAATCCCTCCATGTCTTTTTGCGCCCTGCGTGCTCGTGGTCCCATTAATAGTCAGGTGTATCAACTATTTTGGCTCTTCAGTGTAATAAAAAAAATATAAAAACGCGTTTTTTTTCTTTATATATACTTCTTACTATGATGTAAATATTCTGTTTTTTTATCTTGGTTCACAGAGATAAATTTTTATACTTTTGTTGGGTTGCACAATGTCTTGCAAAACTAAATATTTTTTCAAAGGAAAAAGCCCCTTTTTTCATTTGTGGAAAACAACACCTTAAAATGAAGGAAAAGGGGAAAAACATATCAACAGAGTTATGTTTTTAAATTTTTAAACAAAGAAAGCCGAATTTTTTGGTTGTAAAATTATTTCAATTTGGGAAAATACATTTGGGGTTTCTCACTATAAAAAATTTTTTTAAAGCAATTCAGGACAATGTGTTTTTAAATGAAATATTTTTTTCAACTAACGTCAACCCAAAAAACAAAAAAATATAAAAAAAAATTAAAACTCGGAAAAATAATGCGGTTTCATTTAAATTGAATTGACATAACTTCGACGGTTTTTTGGAAAAAAACAAGCCCTACCCCTTAAAAAAAATAAAAACAAGGGGTAGGTAACCGATTTACAAATTTAAATTTTTTAATGAGTAAATAATGCATGGGGGTTTTTTAAAAATGCAATACTCTTCTTAATTGCCTTTTTTATATAGTGTCTATAATATGTTTTGATCCCCTTTAAAAAAATATTTTTTGGGGTATATTTTTTGAAAAGTATGTGCATGGAATGGGGCTCCAAGAAAACACTTTTTTGTTCTATGGGTTCCCGCAAAGGGACCTTCAAAAAACTGGGGTTCCCGGGTTAGAAAAAAATTTGAAGGCCCTAATTTTCAATATAATGAAAAATTTTTTATCAGGCATGAAATAGAGATATTTTTTTTATTTTTGTCAATATCTGCTAAAAGTTCAAAAGTATAACTTTTTAGATATTTTTGTCCATATTCCGGGTGATGAACATATTAAATTCGTTTTTTTTAAAAAACAAATTTAAAAGTATGATGCTTAGAATCCAAGGGCCCCCCTTTTTCGAAAATGTGGTTAGTAAACTGGGGCTTAATAAAGGGTAAATGTCGAAATCTCCGAAAAAACACATAGCAGATGTTGGGGGTTTCAAAGGGCAATCCAACCTAGAACTCAATTTTTTAGTTACCTCAAAAACGGAAAAATGAAATTTTTTTTTCCCAATTCTTGGGCTTGAACAGTTCTGTCCCTAAATAGCCACGATTGCCAAAAAAAATCATTGGGACCATTCATGGTATATTTAACAGCCGCTGTGCATAAAAGCTGAAGCATTCTAAATTTGTTTTTGGTTCAATATTTTTTTCGTTGGGGTGGTGTGGAAGTTTGTGAATGGGATGCGATCTCGGGGGGCAGTCGGTTTTTTTGGGGGCTCAACGTTTTAGGTACATCTTGTGACTTAATTTGGGCAAAATAACGTGATAATAACTTCCCCAAATGTTCAAAAAAAAAAAAAAATTTATTTTCTTAACAAATTAATTATTATTGATCAATAAGGTGGTTTGCGCCAAGCCGGTGCGTTCAGTCTCTTACACGGGAGAAATCAATCACTTCACAAAACACTGCTTTGTCCAAATGACACTTTCCCCTAAACCCAAAAATTAATTCGATAAATTCTACAACGCCACCAAAAATTCATTCTTTTTTCCCTTTTTCCAGGAAGATCTCATCTCGATCCCCTCATTTCCTTCCTGATCTCCATGTTTTTTTTCTCTGCTTTTTTTTGTTCTCTTAATCTCTTCTGATCTCTATCTCTTTTTTCTCTGTTCGTTTTTCCCCTCTCTCCTAAAAAAAAAACCCTTTTTTAAACACCACGGGTTTGTCTACAACACGCCCCCCATCTCCGGGCCACAGGGGGTGGGGGTAGCCAGTGGTTAAGGTATCGGACCATGGCGGGCATGTCCGGGGTTCGAGGGCCCATACCACTGGGCCCGCCATGTGGGGGAGCGATGCCGTTAAAAACTGTCGGGGCTGGGAAAAGTCCTCCCGTTGGTGTGGGTGGTAGTTGGGGGAGGGTTTTCCCAAATTTAGGTTCGTCCACGTCGCGGCATGGTTCAAAAAACGTGGTCCGTCGCCAAAAACCCCTCTTTTAGCTGAACGGGGCGACCCTTAATATTCACTCACTCCCCTCACTCACTCCCACTCATCTCCCGGCCCAAAATCTGGGGCCCCGGCCCATTTGTGTCCTATTCTTCCGGAACTTACAATAACACTCTCTTTGGGCCCCTCCAAAGGGCTAATGGCGCAAGATTTTTTCGTCCCAAAATCTTGTCCTTGGGCCATCACACTGCCTTTGGTTTTTTAAAACCATTCTCTCGCCATTTGCCTTTTAGGTGACAGTGTTCTCCGTTAGACAGGTTTTTACAACTTTTTCCCGGGGGGCTCTCTATGTCCATTATGACTTTAATTTTGAGGGGTCGTCGCGGCTCCCAGACTTAACAATCCCCCGGCCACGTGCACTTGTTTCTTAGCCCTCTCTGAGCTATAAATTTGGCGTGAATGGAAGGGGTGGGGGGTTTATATCCCCAAGGTATTACAATCCCCAAAAATGTGTTGCTCGAAGTATAACGAAAAATAATTTTTTTCCCCAAATAAAGAAAAAAAAGGTTTTAGATATTTCGGGGACAAACAATAAAAAATTCGGGGGAGCAAGAATTTGTAGTTAGCGGGATGTACTAATCCCGGGAAAAATATTGGGTTTTTTAAATAACATTTATGTATATATATTTGTGTTTTTTCCCCGATTTTTTCCAAAAAAAATTTTGCTGTTTTACTATATTATGTAAATAAATTGTAAAATGTCTACTTTTATATATATTCGTACTAGCTATTATCAAAAAATGCAATTTCTTCTAATTATTTTTCCTCAGTGAGAATTAATACTAAAATAAGTAATATTTTGGATTGAGGCGTTTTATTATTTTTATTTTTTGTTGCGTGATTTGTAGTGTTTTTTCCGCACAATTTCAAACATTTCTTCTAGTTAAAATAAAGGAGCAGTATTATAAAGAGTTTTAAGGTTTTATTATAGAAAATATTCGTTGTTTGTAAATTATTAAGTGTATGAATGGTACTTTTTTTCCAATGTGTGTTCATTGAGGGGTTCTAAGAACTTTCAATTATACTTCTGAATTAAAGTCCCCCCTCCTCATTCTTATTTGCATAACAAAGCTGACTATCCAATTAAAAAATATATAAAATATTTCACATGAAGCTCAATGAATGTTAATTTTAATGGGTTCACGTAAAGGAATTCAATTGACCTACTTGTTAGTTTATCAAACAGAAAAAAGGTGCTAGTTTGATCCTCATGGGCTCAGCTAAGGTTATGTTCGCAAAAATGAGCGATAACATTACAATATATTTACCTTCATATTTTTGCAGTTTTTGGAATATTGCAAGTTTTCAGTACTTTGTAATTGATATTCCTTATTAATTTTAATATATATTATATAATTTTTTATTAATAATATAATTTAAAAATACAATTATTATTATGTTATAATCGTAAAATATTCGTTATTTATAATAATTTTTGAAGCTATACTTCTTTTTGGTCTGTAGGGAAAAAGGATGAGGGTAAAGTTTTACTTTGCGTGCGCACACCGTCCCGGAATATTACCAAATATAACCACCGTGATGTGTGGGGAATCGTAATAATAATTGTTACAAACCATATCTCTGTTGGGCCGCATTCCCCCCCTACAGCCTTTTGGTCAATATCTCGGCACCCGAGCTTCGCAGTCCATTCGGACCTGGCTCATTCGATCCTTCTCTATCTGCTTTTCCAGTTATTATAATTTCATACTCATAGGGCGATTTCTTCCACAGTTTTAAACTTTGTTTTACTTAACAATATCTTGGCTCCTGTTCGAGTCTCGGTTTTGAGATTTGAACCAACTGTTCCACTCGTCGAGACCCATGCAGTCATCTACTTCATTCCCATTGTGTTGACATAGGAAGGGCTTATGCACTAAAATATTATGCTCCCATGTTAATTCTATGGGGAGCGGAAAAAATGTCATCCCCCCTAAGGAATTGAGCTTGGGACTTGATTTTTTGAGGTCTGCCATATTTTCGTATTAGGGCGAGCTTTACGTGGAATTGGTCCCCCTTTCGGTGCTCCCTCCCCTACAGGGATTCCCCAGTAATAACTCGACTCCTATGCCACCTTGGCCAACCTCACCGGCTGGATTCGATTGTTCTCCCTATGAGCATCCTAGATATATTTTTTCAGAACCACAGCCCCATTTCTTCACCCATATTTAACATTTTAAAATTATTTTAATTTTTTTAAATCCCGCATAGCTCCGAGGATTTTTGAGCTTCGTTAATGAAACTCGGATCATAGATTCTCATCATTGATCTCTTCCATCTTTTATAATTCATGTGTAGATATAGTGGGCCTAGGGGCATTATCACTAAAATTTAAATCCTATGTTATTCTTTTGGCCAGGATATTTTGATGACGTCACGATATTACAGATATAGAAGGATGAAACTTTGGGACCACCTAATATTCTGTGTCACTGGGATGGACGTGAACATTTACATCACAGTTGTTCCCCCAGGGGGAGTTACTTTCGATCTCCTTTCCCGAGCTAGCACCACCACCACCTTCCTCACAAGGAGGCGGAGTTTCGAGTTCCTGGGTGCCCTGCTTCAATTTTATTTAATTGCTTTAAATGTTTTAATTATTTTAAAATGACCACATAATTTGGGGATCTTCAGATGGAACTCACAATGTTCTCAGAAACGTTTCTTCCCGCCTAAACATTCAATATGAGGTGTCAGGTGTCTTATTCGGTTCACATCTCCAGATACAGTCTGCCGAATACCCCCCCATGTTATTGGTCCTAATGTTCCTGTGGGGGGGTGTTTAAATTTGGTGCTAATTTGATATCGTTAGTAGTAGCGCCAAGCCCTTGTTTATGTTCGCCAAGATGGGCGATAATATTACAATATGGTTACCTTAATATTTTTATCGTCTGTCGATGTGGTTGCCATGGGGATAACTTATATTAGAAATAACTTTTATTCGTTTTTCTCGCTGTAATCCTTTAATTTCTGACCATTTCTTTAAAAATTTAAGCATTTTCAGTATAGTTTTTCTTTTCTTTGCGTCTTCTGTTTAAGTCTGGGCTATTTTCGAATATGGATATTTCTAAAATGAGTGAGTACTAGAATATTTTCTTAAAAGAATAAGTGTTGTGCTTTTAATTATCGCTATAAATCGTTTATTTTCGTTTAAAAATTTTTTTACGTTTGTTCGATAAAATTCGTTGAAGGAAGTTGCAGTGCAAGTTTCATATTGCAAGCTTTCACTACTTTGTAATTGATATTCTAAACTAATTTTAACATGCATTATGTAATTATTTTACATAATGAAAAAATGCAATTATTACTATGTGTAATCATCCTATAATATTCGTTATTTATAATGGTTTCTTTTAGCATTTATTTATAAATATTATAACACATTTTGTTTATTTATAATTAATATTGTTATTTATTTATAATTATTATTTAAATATAATTATTTTATTTATTTATAATTATTATCTTATTTATTTATAACTATTTCTGTTTATTTATAGCTATTATGTTTATTTATAATTATGTATTACGAGTTGTCTTATGGATTATTTTTTTTTTTACAATTCGACGATTATTCTTTATAATAATTTCTATTTAATTATATTATGATTATTATTTCTAATAACCGTTTTAATATAATTACTATTAAATAATATTATAAGATTATTATATGCTGCTTATAATACTATTATTAGTTCATGTTACCTTTTATTACATAATATTATTATTCTTTATATATAGATTGATCTAGGTTGTTCTCAATTTCTTCCTATATCCTTTATTTGAAATATATTTCTATGTATTTAAAAACAGTTCTTTAAATTATTGTGTATCATTAATTTACCGCTAGGCCGCGATATTGGATTTCATTCAAGCAACAAGAAGCGCTGCTTGGCGTAATCCTTATCACGCCAAGCAGCACATGGTGCTATTACCCCCGTTATATATATCAAATTAGTTCCTTAAATTTATTTAAATCGGGATTATCTCGGGTTTGGCTTGTTCGATCGACTTAAGGATAATATCGTTCGACTCTGCT
>BMAV01003539.1:0-43870 GCA_019973955.1 Trichonephila inaurata madagascariensis
ACCTTTTAATTTGAGAAGAAAAATAAATTTTTAAAAAAAGCTTTTAAATATTTTAAAAAATTAAAATTTTTTTCTTCTTTTAAAGAAAGCATACCTATATTACCATTTGTAAAAAATATCTGTTAAATTTCATAAATGGGGAAATAAATTTCCCTCTAAGATCTGTCATTTTTGATATCTATTGATTTTTTTAAAAAAAGGTTTTGAATCCTTTTTTTTTAAAATTTTTCTTGACGTTAACTAAAGAAATGTATAGAAAAAAAAAAAAAAAAAAAAAAACCACTGATTAATTAAAAAAAAAGAACAGTTAAGCGTCAAACATTTTCATGTTACGCATAAACAACTGAAACGAGAATAACTACATATACATTCTGAAAAAAAACATGACGATAGTATTATAAGCTTTTTTTCAATTCCTACACACATATTAGCTCACACTCTCTATATATTTATTTCTTGGAAAAATTTTCAATCTTTAAAAAAAATACTTTTTAAAATGCTCAATTGAGCTGAAATTTTATATACATCTTATTTTGGATGACAATAAAATATTACATCATAATTAATAAAATTGATTAAAACTAATTATTTAAAATTACAAATTCAGGCATGTTGGCACCCTTTTTTTGGTGACTTAGCCACCCTTTTGGCGACTTTTTCAAAACTTAAAAAGGTTTTTTTTCTCACATTTTAAAACATTCAGTTGAACTGGAATTTTATATACATGTTTTTTTGGATGTCAATACAATTTTAATTATAATTAATAAAATCAATTAATAAAACTAATTATTTAAAAATTAAAATAAAAACCACGTTCGACTTTTCAAAACTTGGAAAATTTTTTTTCTCACGTTTAAAGCATTCAGTTGAGCTGAAATTTTATATACACATTTTTGGAGGACAATACGATGCTTTAATGATAATGGAAAAAAATATAATTACCACTTAATGTTGTGATTCTATCCTATGTAAAACATATTTATATTAATTGTAACTATTTAATAAAAGGCTAAAAAACAATTTTTTTTCATTGATCTGGTAGGTATTGACTTAAATTTTTTTATATTACTTGTTTTTGAAATGTTACTCCTTTTTTTTTCTTTTTTTTATCTCACTTGTAAAAATCGGGGATGTAACCCCAAAATTTTTAGTAAAAATTTTGTTTGCTAATCATGCAGGAATTTAATTTACCACTATAAAAACTACACTAGGGCTTGGCTATGAACCTGTTATCTTGAATTTTGTAGAATGACGGGGGACACATCTGAGCCGGCCCCTCTCTCCTGATGGGAGGATGTTTGAGCCTCTACAGATTTTAAGTCTCGATCCCTTCCCGCGGAAGGGCTTCAGCGTACTATTCACGAACTCATGACAAACCAGCCACGGTGGGGGACCAATTTTTAAATGATACCCCCCCCCTGCAGGGCCCCACTCTACATGGAGGGTCTTCAACCCGGGACGCCAACCAGAGTCCGTTACCTTGATCCCCCAGGACAGGGGCCCAAGTAAAGTTGAAGAATTTTTAAGGCAATAAGTTTTTCAATATTCTGAGGGAAATTTTACAATGTACTCTCAAATTTCCAAAGATTAAAAGGGAAAAAAAATTTAGGGTTAAAACCTCTCTCTCTTCCTATCTGACAATGTTAAATTGACTGTTTGCGTGTCCCTTTTTCTAAAAATCTGTTATATTGCATGCGTGAAATTTTTCACATACAAAAAAAGTATGCCTCTCTCATTATACAAAAAATGAGCTTTTAGCTTTTTTTGAGTTTTTAAGGGGTCACCTCCAAAAAATCCGGGTGAAAATCGATTTTTCAATTTTATTGAAAAAAAAAATCCTTTCTTTTTTTTTTCCCTAATGAAAATTTAAATTTTGGTTCTAACTGAATTAGAAATTTTTAATTTTTTTTAAAAAAGTTGTTTACACCTGTCAACCCCCCAAAACATGGATCGCCCCCCCCAAAATCAAAACAAAAGAAAAATCACTTTTCAGCCTTCTCAAATGTTTAAATTGATTAAAAAAAATTTTTTTTGATCAGAAACTTATTCGGAAAAAAGTAAAGTGAATAGTTGAGATGTTTTTTACTTTCTAACACCCGCATGTTATTTTCTTACTTCATTAAATCAACAATTTCTGCTATCGTGTGGAATTGTTTTACATCTAAAAAATAATGAAAAAATGTTTAAAAACTTTTTTTACAACTCGTTAAATAATAAAACCTTTAAAACAAAAGTTTGGAAAAAATGTAAAAAAACCAAACTTTCGATGAATTAAACGTTGCATAACAGTCAACGATTTCAAAAAAAAATAATTCACTTTAAAATTTAGGTAATTTAATAAAGGTATGTTTTTTTTTTTGATTCATTTGAATGTTTCTGTGAAATGACTGACACTGACTTTTTTTCTTTGCTTTGAAACAACTTTAAATAACATAAATAAAATGAAAAACCCAATATTCACATAAATTTTTTGGCTAAAAAATTGTTAATATTTTTATTTTTGTGGTCTTATTAAAACTTTTTTCTTAATATCAGGTTTACAAAAACAGTAAATAAAAGATACAAATTATATGAACAATAGACTTTCATATGCTATGGGGGTATATTAAAAAAAAGGGTTAAAAAATATTTTGCGGAGTTATAATTTTGTCACCTACACAAAAAAGTGATTTTACGATTCCATAATACATTAATAACGCGACAAAAAAAAGTAACTAAAGTGTCATAAATTAACTTCTGAAACATATCATTTAATATTGGATGCAAAAATGTATGTGGCTATCAGGGGATCAAAAAGGGGCCATACTCATATAAAAAAATTTTTACGGCATTTAGTTTGGACACTGGAAGGTTGTTGATACTGAAATATTGTCGTGGAAATGCTCATGAAATTTTTAAACAGAAAGTATATAGCGATGAGTGTTCGGAAATTTACATTGTAAATAGTGGGGGAACGGGGTTGAAAGTGTACTTCTTTTATTTTTTTATCTTTTCCTCACACAGATAATTTATATACACAATATTTGGACTCTAAAGCATACAAAGCGTTTTGAACCTAAACCTTAAAAAAATATGTCAATATTGAAAAATTAGAATTTTTGGTCATGTTTGTGAAAATGTGGGGGAAGACTTGGGGCGTTAAAAACAAAATTAAAAAAACAAACAGCATGGGGACATAAAATTCAGGATGCCATAATGGCGGTACATAAATAGACAAATTTTAAAAATACATGTTTTGGCTATTCAAAACAACTCGGAAACTTGTCAGCCATAAGGCAAGCTATTTGGGCTGTATTTTTTTATAAAAACTGCACAAATTTGAATCCGACGGTTTTTTGCCCGTGGGGAGATGACTTTGGTGTATATATAATATGTCCCAAAATGAAAAGGGTTAAAATATAAACATAAACACAACTTTCCTATTGCAATTAGGAATTGCATAAAAAAAATTTTAGAATCTCTAGTCTTGAAATTTTATCTAAATGCTACTTAATAAAACTCAAAATATTAGAAAACGGAAATAGTATTTGGTGTATAATTCAAAAAAATGTATTTTTCGTTGGAGCAAAACACAGTATATGAAGCTATATATTTATATAATGAAAATTTTTTCCCAAAATTTAAAAGTTTTTTGATTATTAAACATTTAATCCCCGGTTTTACAAATGTCGAGCTTAAAAAAATAGTTCTGCGTGTATTAGAAAGCAGAATAGGCGGGTTTACAATGAACCAAAAAAAGCTGTTAAAACAAATGATTAAAATGTAACAAGAAGATGATCTTGCAGATGACACCAGCAATTCAAGTTATAGTTCTGGTATGCATTGGGTTTGGAAAATTTTTACTTTTTAAAAAACTATTTCTCAAAAGTGTAAAATTTTAACACAAAAGGGGCATTTTTTTAAAACACTACTTATTTTATAGCCTTGAAACTTTGCACATGTGTTAAAACAATAAAATGGATATTTTAATAGAGATTTTGTCAAAAATTATTCAAAAATATTTATGGATTAAAAATTTCAAAATTTTCATCGTTTTAAAAATTTGACGTGTTACCCACATATGAATTTTTTTTAAAAACAATCAAAATTTTAAAAATCTCCCATTAAAATTAAAAACAATACAATGAATACACAAAAAAAATTTATGACTTTCAACCCCAATTTTTAAAAAATGTTCCTAAAACTTGGTCATTTTTAACATTACGGAGATAGGGAAAATGCTGCGTGAAGTGACCCCCTTAATAAATTATGAAATATTTTATCAAACATTGCGAAATTTGACAAATTTTTCACTGAAAAAATTTGTAAAAAATAAATTAAGTTTTTTACAAAAAAACTCATTTTAGTATATATAAGACATCATTATAAATATTTCATAAAAAATTTATATATCTGTGAACAGTAGTTTCTTAGAAAAGGTACATCGCACATTAAAATTTACATTTTGATACAAATTGATTTTAATATATACAGGGAGACTTCTAATCGGCCAGGAAATAAAAAAATAAAAGGCTCAATTTAAAATAAAAGATGCATGTTTTGGTTTATATCAGACGTTACACTTTTTAAGCAAAAACGAAGTACTTTGTTTACATTTTTCGCCATTCAAATGGGCAGCCTAGATTCAACGATTATTTAAAATAGGTTTTAGGGCTTCTAAACACCCTAGAGGTTAAAGTAAGGTATTTTTAGGAAGGTTAAACTCTACACAGATTTGAAAATGTAAAAATCTCAAATTAATCAAAAAATAAAAGGTTTAGCTTTCCAACACCCTTAAAAACTGTTTTCTCTAATTTTTTCATATAAACTGATATAAGTGTTTTATAAAAGACAAGCGGCTATTATTACTATAGATAGAAAAAAAACACATCTCCTTGTAAAATGATCAAGATTCCCTTTAAAATTATTTTTTATAAGATAGAACTTTTCGGACTTTTATTTGAATTCCTCAACCTTTAATTTTAACATCGTCAAAAGGCAGAATTCAATTTCTCACTCTACTTTATTGAATAAATTAAGCGGAAACTATATTAGAATTCAATTTCAAGCTTACTCTATTAAGAATTGATTTAAATAAAATACACA
Organism: Trichonephila inaurata madagascariensis; assembly: GCA_019973955.1. Lineage (NCBI taxonomy): Eukaryota > Metazoa > Arthropoda > Arachnida > Araneae > Nephilidae > Trichonephila > Trichonephila inaurata. The sequence continues at coordinate 5,086 of BMAV01003539.1, forward strand.
TCTTAGGAATATATTTATTCATTTCCAAAACTTTCTAATGCCTCCTTTAAATGTATGATATTCGTGTCGGCGTGGGAATTCGGGGAATGTAGTAAAATTGATTTATGCCTTTAAATTTCTCTCTAACTCCACCATAAATGGCGTCTGTCGCGATTCACTTTACTTGATGGTTGCTTGCGTGTGAAGATGGAATTTTTCTACCTTCAAATGAATTCGTAGTAAAAATATTTCGGGATTTGAAGATAACTTCTTAACATGGGTTCGTGGTGTTAACAGAAGTTATTCACACGAGCAATTATTATTTTAATTGAACGTTGTTCAAAGTGTAAATGAAATGTATGTTTTTACAGATAAAGAAAAAATATTTTGCACAAAGTGCTTAATTTTCATTAAAGAAATAGAATGGGTTGTCTGATTTCTTATATTATAATTTCTGTACACTCTAGTATATGGACATATCATTTATTATTCGATATAGCATTAGTTATTTTACATTGTTTTACGTTATTCTCTATAGATAGCTAACATTTATTTTTTCATCTGTATAGAATTCTATTATATTTGTAGATTCTACGTCTTCCAGTGAGGCAGCATTCTTTCGCGGAAGTTAGCATACGAAAGAAATTAAAAAATAAACTGAATTGTATATATTTAAGCATTGTTTGTTATGTTATTCGCAAAATCAGTCAAAAGAAGGAATTTCGAAAGAAAAGTTTGTACCATGAAAAGGATATAAAAGTATTGATGAAATACAAACGACATTTTTTTAGAAATCTCTTTTCTGAAATATTTTTTTATTTCCTATGAAGATACAGACTGATGTTTTACCATTGCAGACATAGTACACATTCCTCAGTAGCTGGTATCTCCTTTTTGTTCGGCACCTTATAGGTGGAATACCAATCCCTGCAAGTAGTTTTGGTATCCAGTTTCTTGCCCAAAGGGAGGCACCTGAGCTTTGATGATTCGAAACCGTACTTTAGAATTTAATTTTGCCAAGAGCATCCAAGGGATGCTTTTACTGCTTATGATCATACGACATAGACAGGAGTCAATTTTCTGCATCGTCAAAATCCACCGACTTGGGCCGGGGGTTGAACAACTAACTAATTTTTATTTGTTAGTAGAGCAGTTTCACCTGTGTACGAGTTCATATTGTACCACGCTTTGTTTCAGGGAGTATGTGCCCAATTTATGAGTTAAAATTTAGATATGAAAAGTACCTATTTCAGTTAAATGGTGACTGATTCGTATCTTAGTATATTTGATAAATTTATATTTTCGGCTTTTGCTTTTGAGTTTAAAATTCGAGCCTCTCACTTTACAGTGATTTTGTGAAATTTCAGATAATGAATCGAGTATTTCTATAACTTGTGTCTATTTTGCCACTTTGTTAACTTTTATTCATCGGTCATTAAAAATATAAACCCTTCATTTATCTCCCCTGCTGTCATACTTGTTCTTGATAGGTGATTATGGGCCAAATTTTCAATTTCTTAAGGTTATTCGTAAACATTTTGCGTCTTCTACATAACTGAGACGTCGATAAGATGTTACTACCCAAAATAGGATTCAATCTGGTCCAGCATTTTCTTGGATTTGACCTTTAGATTCATTATAAATTTTGTGCAACTACAGTAAGGGATTCATTTTTACTCTTTGTGCTAGCGACTAAACAAGTTAACATTTGAAGGAAAAAATTATATCAAATACGATTAATGGGAAAAGCTTTTGAAGTTCCTATTGGTAAAAATTATCTATCTAAGAATATCGTCTCGTTTATTTTAATCCACTTTTATATTATATTACTTTATTTTGCCGTAGATAAAAATATTTGGTTTTAGACAGACCGAATTTGGAATAACGTAGAATGATTAGTAATATATGTATGAATTTGTGAGTATATACACATTTTTCTTCCTTAAAATCCTGTTAAAAGTTAAGCTTTTGCCAGTAAATTCCACAAATTCATAAATTTCCTCTATTCTGAAGGAAATAAAAATGAACTAAAAATTATAAGCTGAATTTGTGCTATTTTATGGGTAAATATTTTTGCTGGAAGTAAGGTAAAAAAACATTTAAACTATCATAACTTTCAATTTTCCACAAGCAGTTTTTCTATTTATTTAAAATGTATCAGCTTTATAATTAATCAAATATTCCTTTAACATTCTTTACTTTTAAAAAACAAGAAATATATATGAGGGCATTTGTGCATGTTTTGAATCTTTCAAACTCTCTTTGTACAATTGTTGTGCATTTTTTTTAATTGAAGTGATCTTACCTGTCCCTATACTCTCAAGAGAAAAACATATTGAATAATTTCTAAAATAAAGCAGACCTAAAATGAAATTTGGTTGTAACGAATTTATGAATATAAACATCTATGGATTGAGTATGTGGAAGATTACCTTTCAGACAATTATTATTATTGACAATCAGTGAATAAACACTCGAACTTTAGATCATAGTATTAAGATGGTATGTAAAAGAGAAGAAATTGCGATTCCAACACATAACATTTACAATGTCTACCGATCTTAATTGTACTAATGTCACATATTTTTGACTACATAGAATAAAAACCATCCACGTGCAATAAAAGCAATATCATTGTTTAGAAGAGGATATGCAAATGGACAGAAGGAAAATAGATTGGTCAAGTCAAAGAATTGTCATCAGATTGGTGTTCGACTTTAATACCAATCATGTTGACAAGATCAGGAGAATTATGACAGCTCACAATATCAAGAAGGTTTCGGTCGACTTAAGACACAACAGAGCATGAGATCAGAAAAACTCTTACATCAGCTAATTTTACATTATTATTATTCGACACATAAGCGAGATACAAGGGATCTCAAAGAAAATGGTTAGGTCAGCGTTTCTCAAACTGTGGGGTACGCCCCCTAGAGGGGCGTGATAAATTAACGAGGGGCGCGAGCATATTGAAAAGTCGAAAACAAAAGATTATTTAAAATATATATATATATTTACTGAAAGTAAACAAACAAAATACATTCCGAAAAAAAATACACATTTACATTCACATAACACATTTATAAGTGTATCAGTACTGCACAATGTATTTTCAATTTTTTTAACAAAACTAAGTTAAGAAAAACATTAATAATTACCAATGATCTGATGGGCTTGTTAAATTAACACTTATTTTGATAATTTGTACTTTTTAAAGTTAATTACTTATCTGCCGATTTAAAGTTACACGATTCGCTCCCGAATGCCATCATTTTCCACGCAGACAGGTGTATGAGATGTATTGAGGAGCGGGGAAATTCGCAATAAGCAAATTCTCTGAAATAAGTAAATTCTTTTCAAACTCTGACAATGTCCTTTTATTGCATTTCAAACCTTTTGGAATTTTTTTATGGACAACAGTGCCTAGAAAAGATTGCACTCCGGAAAGATGTGTATACGTCCGTGGAAATTGACGCTTTTGATGAGCAAGACGTTTATGTACGCCGGTGACACTTGAGGTTAAAGTCTTATTCTAGCTATTGCTTTAAAGCATAGTATCATTGAATTCAATACATTGTTATTATATGGAAGAGGGGCGCAATGGAAACTCTGATTTAATATTGGGTCGCAAGCATTGAAAGTTTGAGAAGCACTGGGCTAGGTAATTCAGAGGATAGAATATATGAGTTCATGATGCCTGTCGCTGCGAATACTTTTTACTTACATGCCGAAAATCACGTTTGTGCAATTGGTCCAGCATAGAAACTCACTGGCAATAGTAGAATTGTTTTCATCTGTAATTACAGCTGATACACATGACTACCAATTGTCCATTGACAGGGGTTTAAAATTATGATGCTCATCGTAATAACCCATGTACAGTTTCAAAGTAACGTTAAAAAAATATCGGATAGAGTCAGTGAGTGTTTATTAATGTTTAACTATAAAGCAACCTGAGGACTATTGGTGACGGACCCGTAATTTTGAAAGACTTTTAAGTGTCGAAGACAACACATGACTGAAGCCATCGCACCACCATTACCACACACACCAGCATGTCAAAAGGGAGGGACTTCAAGCCTCGACAGATAAAGTGCATCAGCCTCTCTAAGCAGCTCATTGACCAATGAAGGTGTTCCCTGTAGAAGTCAAAGTCAGTAGTGGAATGCCTAAAAACCTGGTTGTCATGAAGCACATGTACACCTCAATCTCAAAATGTATAAATGCAAGTTCTTGCTTTGGTTTGTAATTTTTGAAACTTTTAATTCTGGAAGGGCGTCTACATTCTGTTGTGTTGAATTTCAACGCTCTAAGAACATACACTTCAACACAATACTAACAAACCGATACATAGCAATAAAAGGTACACAAAAATTACCTTTAAATTTGTCAATTATTTTTTGGTAATTTTTATCGTAAGGAAATAGACCTTAAGGTATCCGACTACGTTCGGAACCATGATGATTTTAAAAGCATATAAATGGATAATATTTATGATATTTAATTGTCATAGATTAGAAAAATGCATATAAAATTGTTTTAAGAGTAGTATTACAATAAAAAAATTTAAGTACAAAAAAATTATTTTGACAAAAATGAACATAGAATGACCCCTTTTCAAAATATTCTCCTTTTGTGAAAAATGCTTGTATATTATAATAATATTTTTTGCCTGTATGTGACAAGACCTGCACAGCACAAGGGCTCAAGAAGAATATTTGAAATATATAACTTAGAAATGGGTTTATCCATGTTTTACGACAACAGAGGAAAGAAATTTTAAGAGAAAAAACGCCGATCATAATTTCAATGGGTTGTAACTCTAAAAATAATGTGAATTTTCAAAAAAATCATAGTTGAGCAGCACTCTGTGCAGGGTCTGAGCTATATACAGGCGAAAGTATATTATTATAATAAAAGCATTTTTTCCCAAAAGAAATTTTATTTGAAAAAAGGTGTCTAAGTTAATCTTTGCCGAAATATTGTATTTCAATAATTTTTTTTTTGTCAAAATCCTTAAAACAGTTTTATACATGTATTATCTAATCTAAGTATTTCTCTTGAAAAATATCCATTTGTATCATTCTTCTACGGTTCAGGCGTAGTCAACTCTTTTCCCTGTTGCTTTATGAGTAAAGATTCTTTTAATATTTCGGTATATTCATTCTAAATAAAGAACACAATCAGAAAAAGATTAGTAAAACATATAAAAAAACAATTATTGGTTGTTACGTTATTCATTGTCCCTTTAATTTCAGTTTATTTTAAGCACAATTTTTCTCCAAATTTGTTTTAAAAAAATTATCATAATGAAAAAGAACTTGAATAAAATATATATTAAAACTAGTATCTATAGTAAAGTAAAAGGAAATTAGACTCAAAAGCACACACATATTGATTTTGAGGAAGTTCAGATGGGCTATTCGTATCGAAACGAAGAGTTCTTCCAAATTCATACGTAATCGATAAGTCCGATTATTTGTTAAGCGAAAGTGGTACTATACTGGAAATAATCAAAACACAGAAGAAGTAATATTTAAAAGTGCTGAAAAGAACTTGTCCACATGAACTGTGAAACAGTTGGAAACGTGCTTTGTATTAATTAAATAAGTTTTGTTAAACTCAAAGCATCGATTTTCGATATCGCTTATAGTGGCAGAAACTCAAAGAGAATCACAAAGTTCTTGAATACATCGTTGTTTCGAAAACATGAAGTAGTAGATTAAGGCTTTGAATGTTATTCAATTCTGCTCAAATTTTACAGTTTAGTTAATGCAGAGAAATGTTGTTTTCTGATGGGAAAACTATTTGATTGCTTGCTATCAGAGGGAGAAAAAAGTTCGTAGATGTCACTTTAAAATATCTGCAAAACTAAGATGTAAGTTCTATGGATTGGCTTCAAATTTTTTTTTATTAGTGTCTCCTTGGAAGAACACAAAGGTTATTAGTCCTGAAAATCGTAATTTTTGAACCTGAGTTAAGAGACAAGGATTACAACTGAGCTGGCGCTATGTTCCAGGCACACAGAACCTGACAACGCTGACCACGGTTCACCGCGACTACCTCAGCTAGCACGGGGCATGTATGTATTCTATAGAATAAAATGATATTAAAAATGAACATATCTAATTAGAGTAGGGTAATTATTTAAAATTAATTCTACAAAACAAATGATTCATCAGAGTATTAAAGTAGAGATTTATAATGAGCAATATATATATATTAAAAGGATGGTGGCAGAATTATGTTACCGGAGATATGTACAGTTCTACAGTAATATCTTCACGTGGGGTGTACCCATTAAAAAATATGCATATAAATGTATTTACCCACATATGTGAATAGAGGCATTGAGTGTGATGTCAGACTGCAATGCACGTTGCTGCAAAATTCTCTGAAAAAAGTTAAGGCTTCGAGGATAGTTTGTACCACTAAAAATGGAACTGTTATAAGCAACACTCTTCGAATGATTTGTTGACAACCAAAAGCTCTTTGCTTTGGTCTGTCAACCACAAACATCAGAGGCTTTCTTCAGTCTCAGGTACTCCTCGTCGACTAGCTTCGTGTCTGGGGACTCGGAAAGAGCTTGCTTCACTGAGTTGACGTTGTTAGTACCCAAGAGATTCTGGCAATACTGCGTTGGTCTATCTGCAAACTGTCCGAGCTACATTCGTAGCACTGCTCTACCGTTACTATTTGTTTTTAGAACTACATGCAATACATGTTTGTTTTTTCAACATATGTAAAGTCTTCCATCATGGACGACTGAGCCCAATGAGAATGGCGTCTTTCTCTAGTTAAATGTATTATGTTTAATGGGGGCAAGGAGACGCCTATTAAACCTTTATCGTGTCTACAACGAAACCAAAGAATAAATCAATTTCTCTTTCCTTTCATGTATTTTCTTTGTTTGGGCTTCCCAATATCAGTTGCGCCGATACATTCTTGCACAAGTAGGGATTGTTACAATGTTCTGTACCAAGCCTTAAAGTTTGTGCCATGAATTCAGCATCATCCTATTTATCTACGTTTATATTGGTGGATATTAAAATTGCAGCGTTAGGGGGAAAAAAATTAAAGTTCTTTATTAATATATATATATACTGTACGAATACAGCATAGTAGAAAGAAAACACGATTAAATATATAGGGAGAGTACAGGGATTGAAATTATATCGTTCATATATAGCTGTCGCCTTTGGCAGTTAAAAAGGTGTCAACCTGTCTGTATATCGAGACGAACTGGCCTTATGGCATGCGTGGGCAAATCATTCCTTGTTGCTTCAAGTATATGCCACTTTTCATCATTCATACTATCTGGAGAGCGGTGGCAGCCTATGTCTCTTTGCAATCTATGGCCTAAAAAGGAATATCATACAAAAATTGATCTTTTGAATAATCAGCTTTTATTCTTAGAACTCATGCTATTTTTATTGTTATTTAAATGAAAATGAAATGTTTTTTTATTATTACATTTCTTTTATCTTTCGTTAATATAACAATTATTTCTTAATTATGCACGTGACGCTTTGGAAAGTAATGTATATACGTTAAACTGATTTATCGAACAATAAAAATCTTCGGTCGAAAGATAAAAGCTTGCGAAAAGAAATAGTGTAAAAACGTATGGATACAGATAACATTAAATCAAAAATATGAAAAATTCATTTTAAAAGAAACCACAATTCTTAGTCTATCTTACGCAGCAACCACACAGCATAAAACCCAATGCCTTAAAATTTTATTTTGAATTTCCCAAATAAATATTCTACTTATACCTTAAAAATAAAATCTTTTTGGGAGAATAAGCTTCATCAATTCTTTGCAGGAATATTTTTTTTTTTTAGTTCATATAAATAAGGATAAGCTGGATATACTCATTTTTTTTAACTAGAAATATGTAGATATCGGTGTTAAAGTTTTTACAGGATTTCTTTCAAACTTAAGCCGTATATATTTATGCATGTTTCATATCATCGAAACAGAAAGCAGCGAAAAATCGGTTTCGAAATAAGATTTTGGTATTTGTTATGTAAATCTGAGACGGCATGCTCTTTCAAAACACTCAATGAAGTCTAGTTGTTAATATTTTATTTCCACGACGAATAAAAAATTTCAACTCATTTAAAATTCAGAATAACATATTCATTTAAAAAACGTTGATTTTCTTATTTTAAAAGTAAACAGGTGGAGATATTACTTATTCGGTTTTTTTAAAAAGACGATGGATGAACAATATTTTCTTCGTACCCTATCTTGAGCTTTGTTTGATCATAGATTTTGCATAGTCAGTTTCATTTTGGTACTTTTCTGAAATCCAATTGAAAATCGAAAGAAAATATATTTCGAAATATGTGTTTTTGTTGAAAACATATACCGAAATATTGTTTGCTTAAAGAGTTAGAAATTTACCTTACGAATAAACGCAGTGTGTTTTTGAAACATGCACACGCACACACTTGATTTTTCTTTTAAATAGCTAATTAGAAAAAAATTAAAAATTGCATCAAGTGTAATGTTTAAAAATCAAATCAAGCTTTATTTCATAACAATGTTTCCAAAATATTGCAGTAATTTAAGTAATTCTCCACAAAATAAGAAATTTTAGCCGAATAACTTTGTTAGAAAATACAAAATGATGAGCACAATAACAGAAGAGTTTCGGAACGTTATGACAGGAAGTTTAAATTTTCTAAAATTGTGTTGCCACTATTAATAATTATTGTAAAAATGCGAAAGTTTCATTATTTCCCATTCTCTTTCGCATTCCTCTATAAAAGTATCTATTCCTTTAAAATATAAGTAGTGGGCATCGTTTTTCACACAAGTTTTCTTAATAAACTTTATTTTCATTCAAATAAACCAGAAATTTTATTGCTACTTTATTTTTTTATTCGTGATTTTAAAAAACACTTTTTTACTTTGAAATTTGGAGGCCAGTGTAGATTAAAAAGACCAATTGTAAAATTGGAAAGTAAAGTTCATGAGAAGATATTCTTCTTTTTGCCTCAATGCTGTAGTAACAATTTGAAAATGAGAATTAAATATAAAATGAACTATATTTCCTAAATGAAGGTGTTATGCTACTGAAAACAATTAAAGGGGTCTCAGGGGTGTTAAATTTTTCTAGAGGTCTGAAAATAGAAACAATTTCAAACAGGTTATAATTTTTTAAATTTCAATTAAAAGATTCGAATCTTTTAAAATTATTTAAAAAGAATGAGGTTCAGAAAAGTATAAAATGTTTAAAAATATAATAATTTTAAAACAAAACATATAAAATTCTAAAAATTTTATTTTTTTTATTTCACTCGCTATTTTCTAAAATAGTAGCCGCGATGTATAAAAAAATTTACAGCAGTGTTTCTAAAACCTGGGGGCCCCCGATAACCCCCCAAGGGGGGGAGGCAAACGAAAATAAAAAGGTTAAAAAAATTTAATTTACTGGGAAAGAAAAAATATTTTCTGATATAATAAAAAAAACAGATTTATATTGATAGGTTTAAATTCATCTGGTGAAAAAAAGGGCATCAAAAAAAAAAAAGATTCTACTTTGAACGCTCATTAGCTATCTTTGATCCTATAACAAAAAAAAAAAATTTTTGTTTGTTTTTCCCTGTAATCCTACGATGATAGTTTTTTTATTACGTTTCTTTTAATCAAAAATATTACTTTTGCTGGTTTTTAAACTTACTGGTAGGGTTTACCTGCACCCCCGTTTTTTTGGGGAAAGTTGTAAATTAAAAATTTTTCTTTTTTGCTTTTTTTTTCACAATGTGAAAAGATTTTTTATGATACATGGAAAAATATTGAGCATTTTGGGAAGGATTAATTGACCAAGATTTTTTTTTAAAGGGTATACTGAAACATATAAATAAAAAAATCGTTAATTCTGGGAAAACTGTTTTTTGTTACCAATGACCTTGACAGAGAATCCTCTAATATGACGGTCTTAAGGGGGGTTTAAAAGGGTTTGAAAACATATCTCCTTTTTTTGGGGTGGAAAACTTTTTTTTAGAATCTTAAGGTACTTGTTTAGACCGATTTCCCCGGCGCGACCACTTTTTTTCTAAAATATTTTCTTGAACATGCTGTTTTTCCCTATGAAAAACGGGTGGTTTTAATTGTGATTTTGGGCGACTGATTATGGCTTATAAATGTAAATGAGCAGAATAAAAAAAAAAATTGGGCATCGGGATCTCTCTGAAGGGAAATTGAAGCTGATCAAACAAAGGGAAACATTTGCTGAAAAAATCATATTAATCTTTGGAAGAAAATTTTGAAAAAGCAATAAACATGAAACAAAAGGGAAAAAATTTTCAATAGCTACTTAGAATTTTTATTAAAAAAATATGAAGCAAAATCACTTCACCCTTAAAAAAGACAAAAACAAGAAAAAGTTCAACAGGATATTTTTTCGATCATCAAAGGACTTTAAAAAATTACAATAACGTGAAAAAAAAATGTGACAGTTTTGTTTTCCAAAATAACACCTGTAATGTTAGCAAAAAGTGCCCCGGGATTTTTGTCCTTTAAAGGTCACGCACTTTTTGGAACAATTTAGTTCATTTTTTATTGGATATTTTCTCAAATTATGAAGAAGACAAATAAAAAAAATCCTTGAAATAGGTAAGTATTTTTTTTCTCTTATTTAAAATTATTCACTGAAATTGTGTTTTTTTTATCTTGTATATTGAAAATAATTATAAAAAAAAAGGGGGGGTTGCTTACTCCTCGCGACCTTTAAACGTTGGTATCGAGTGCCCCCCTGACCCCGCGCTTTCTCGTTTTTAAATTTTAAAAAAACAACACAATTGTTATTCTTTTAAATTTTATATTTTTTTTTTTTTATTATTTAAACCCTTTTTATTCTAAATGCAATTCCCAAAGGCTTAAAATTACAGTTCATTAAAAACCGTTTATAATATAAAATTATTCATTTCAATAAATCATTTTGCATTTTTGTATACATTGTCATGCATTTGGGTTTTTACTCTTTTAAAATTTAAAAGCTATTATATCAAAAAATAATATATTTTTTCTTTTTTTAAAAAAATAAACTCGTGTTAAAAGAGTGGGTAAAAGAGTATAAGAACCAGCCAGTAAAAGAACAAGTTTAATAAAAATTAAAGTTACTTCCAGGGGTTTGTCTTGCAGAGCAAAAGTTTTTTAAAAAGGAAAGGCTAAAAATTAGAAATTGACACTCAGAGTTTTTTTTTTGCTATTTAGCTCAGATCATATTTTGTCTTAAAAGTACCCATCGAAGAAAATCCGGATTCAAAAAGGTATGTTTTAAAAAAAGGAAAGGGGTATACGAAATGCTTTTGTTTCAGTGCAGAAAATTCAGCATCCCCCTCTATTCAGAATTCAAAAAAGGGGATTTATTACAAAATTGCCCTTTAATTTCGTCATTGGATGTGAAATCTATGAAGATCTCTTTTTCGGCAGTTGAGGCCCTTCTGAAGTATTTTGAAATGGATCCCTAACCCCTTCGTAACTTTTTCTATTAATTTGCCCCCCCGTTCTATGTACTTGTTGATGCTTTATTATCGTCGAATGCTCGCTGTGATTTAAAAAAGTATCTATGATTTTGTTATAATCCACTGCCAAATACTTAATACAGTGAATTACAATTAACCCTGAATTATGAAATGTATATTCAAAGAGATTCTGTAACCCAATCGATTCAACCAAGAATGAACTAGAATTGTACGGGGACAGCATTTTTTCATGTTTTGTGCAGAAAGTCTGTTAGGTTGCCTAGACTCACATGAACGTTCGCGAGGGAAAGCCAGATGTAATGTATATGATAAAAAGAACAAAACACATAGGTTAAAGGGTATTTTTTTAAAAACATTTTTACTTTTAGAAATGAACCTTGAGGGAAATAAATCTTTTTAAATTTTAAAAATTATTTTCCCAAACTGTTTTTAATTTAAAATTAGAGAAAGAAAAATAACGTAATTATAAAACCCTTTTTCTTAAAAGTTTTATATATATATATAATTTACTTAAAAATATATATATTACTTAAAAAAGTAACATATATAAAAAAATTTTAAAACCCATCTTATTAATACTGAATTAAGAACAAGTTTAATAAATATTAGTGACTTCCATGGGCTTGTCTTGCACAGCAAAGTTTTTTAGAAATTGACCCTCTGAGTTCTTTTTTTTATATTTAAACTGATATCATATTTTTTTCTTCTAAACAGCCACCGCATTTTGCCCCAAAATGTTCCAATTTAAAAATAAGAAAGGAAAAATAACAAATAATTATCCTATTATTTAATTTTTTTTTCTTAAAAAATAACATATACAAAATTTAATACTTTTGTTATTAATTTGTACGGTTTTATAATTAAGATATTATTGTTTAACTTTAGCGTCAAAAGTGCATTATTATTGCATTCAGTAATTTATTAATGTATAAGGGGGGGCGATAAAAAATTTTGAAATTTAAAAGGGGGGCGCCAGTTTTTTGAAAGTTTGAGAAACACTGCTTTAAAATTATAAAATGCATCATACTCTTTAAAACCCCCACCCAATTTTGGTATTATATATCTTTTTTTATTTTAAAATATTTGTAAAACATTGCAATTTTAAAAAAATTTTTAAAAATGTTTTTTTTTATTTATTAAAAAAATTAAAATTATTATTCTATATATATAAAATAACTACCCTTAAAGAGAATTACTTTAAAATTTTATAAGTCAACTTTTTTGCTAGTATAATTAAAACTACTATTTTAAAAAAATAGCATGCGTGACGTAAAAATTAATAAATATTTCTAATAGAAAAGTTTCTTATTTTTTATATGCTTATAATTTTTTTTAAAATTTTGATTACATTTTTTAAAAATTTTATACTTTTCTGAAGCCCCCTTCCTTTATAAATAATGTGTATAAAATTCTTTTTTAATTTAAATTTAAAAAAAATTTTACCTGTTTGGAAAAATATTTTCAGACCTCTAGAGAAATTTAACACCCCTGAGACCCCAAAAACATTGAATTGAAATGCTTTTGCGCTTTTATTTTAATTATTTAATCTACTTCTTTTTGATTTCGAATATATTGCAATCACCTAGAACAAATGTTGGTGAATATAAATTTGATTGATTTCCTCTTTCCCAACTGAAGGAAATAGACTATTGCTTTTAATTCATTTGCAATGAAGGGTTTTTGGATAAATAAGTTTTTGCCATTAGTTTTGGGAAAGAGTGGAATACAGTTGATGAAACTCTGTTAAATTTTGTAGTATGCTTTTAATTGCTGATTTACTTAAGGGGACACAGTACGATTCAATTAACCAAAATCGGTCAAAAAATGAAATTTAATTTTTTTAGCCTAAATTATTCTTTATATACTTTTCTATAACCTCACAAAATTTGAAAGTTCTAAACTTGAAAAACGCAGATATATGATAGATTTCACATCGTTTTTATTCACATCTCTATGGCAAATAAAAATTTTTAAACGACTTATCTCGGGTAAAATGCTTTTGTCTTCATTTAAAATGCTAAGGTTTTTTTTCTATTGCTCCTAATGCCTTGAATTTTTTTTTACCTATTGCTAATAGTACATGTAACAAAAGTTGGTATGCATTTTTCTTTCAAAGCAATATTTAATTTTTTAAAAATAATTGAACTTAGAATTCATACATTTTTTAAGGAATTTTCAATAAACATTCATAAAAAGTAGTATTGTATCAATACCAATCATGTTAAAGTAAAACCCATACCAACGTATTTGACGTACTTTTAAATCAAATTTCATGCATGATACTTTTTTTGTAGGAGGGTAGCATTTTAAAATCATTTCCCAAATTTTTTAAATTTTTCCAAAAAAATTACATGGCTAGCGTTTTATGAAATTTTGAGAAAAAATCTTTTAACATAGTATACATACATAGGAGGCAACCAAACAAATTTTAAAAATCTTTAAATTAAAATATTTTGCTTAAATCGTACCATGTTCCTTTTTAAGTTAAAATAATACCAGTTAATTTCCAGAAATTGAACTCAAAATGTTAAAAGTAATAAAAATAAAGTGTTTACCTCTTAAGGGATCACAGAAAGCGTTACATTTATCAATGATAAGGAATAAAAGATCTAAATCAGATGATTCAAGGCAATTTTTCTTATTCAATGCGCATTATAATTAATATTGCACATTTTCTATTTAAGTCTATTAGATCGTTTCTATATTATATAGTTTTCACTTTCTAATATATATATATAGTTTCTATTAAATTAATAAGCTAGAATATAATTCCTTGATGGGAGGAGATGATGAAATTTAAATCTATCTAGGTCTAAGCCTCACGTAGGGTTTTGAAAACGGGGTCAGCAAATGTATCCTAAACTCTTAATCGTAGTTAAAATTAAGAGGTCTGTTACCAATAGTCGTAATGTTGCATCTGAATGTGACACTAATAAATAAAGAAATATATCATTTTAATTTAGTATTTTATTCGTTTGTTTAGATATTTTTAATTGTATCATTTTATTAGAAGAAGCCAAATAAAAAAAATAAAATTTTTAGTTTTACATTAGTTAAAAATAGCTTTTCATATAATGAAAGTTTTCTCCCCTTTTTAATAAAAAAAATTTGGCTATATATAGATTTAATTCAAGGAATTTTAATTTAAAATAAGAAGTGTTCATCTGTATGATTGCATAACAATTATTGTCAGGTTTCATGATTTTTTTCAAATGAGCTGCATATTGGTAGGCAAGCCTTTGTAGACAAGGCAAGTCATTCAAGTGTGAGAGCCATTTCAGAGGTGCCACCATCTGGGGGGACTTTTTATCTTTTTTTTGAGTTTAATTAATTCAACTTTTGTCGGATGCTAAATATTGCCATGATTTGTTTTTTACCAGGTACCAGGCCCAAATTGATACTCAAGGAATCTTTTACATGCCAATTATTCATACGACATGTGTGCCTATGATTTTTGTATGCAGAAAAATCTATCAACTCCAGCCGGGATCGAACCCACTACCTTCAGGCCACCGAGCATGATAAAAACTCGTCTTTTTTTCCTGTTTCTTTTTCTAACTAAACGAACAGATTATTTATATTTTACATGCAAAATATAAATAATCAGTGTGAAATATTGGTGAATAAAAAACGATTTATTGTGTTAAAAATTTTAATTTTTCCAAGTAGGCTTTTCTAACCTATTTTCAAATATGTTTTATTTCCAGTTTTGATTATTCCGAAAGGTCACAATGTACTTACTTTACTTTGTTTTTAAGTTCTTCCCAAAAAAGTAATGCAATGTGTAGCTAAGGTATTTATATTAAAGCTTGCTTCCCTAACCATGAATAATTGAATTCTTCATTTTCATGGAATGTAAAAAATGTGAATTGGTCTATCGAGCTGGAATAAATTATCCATACTGTTTTCAAGGTAAGACCTTATCTGGTGTTTTCAAGTGTTTGACAAAAGACATAATAATCAGTTTATACATATTTGTCTAATAGGGTTTGGTTAAATGCAAAATAATTGTAATAATCTGATTCAAATAAAACTTAAATTTTTTAGAATAAAGGGACTATTCAAATATTATTAGTAACTATTATTTCATTCTTTTAAAAAAATATTAGGACACAAAATTTTTAAAGAATTTTTAAAAAGAATATTTTTGTTAATCTTGCATTAATTATTTTGAAATACATACTTAATTAATTTAACAATGCAGATCCCAAACTAAAGTTTCAGTTCAGAAATTTAATCATATGGGCATGTAACAAAATCACCATCACATTAAAGTAAAATAGGAAGACATTTAGTTGTTATTAGTTTGAAATGTAATTAATTTGTTTTTCATAGTATTTGTAACGCTTTTATAATTCCGTTTACGCGTTAGCATGTCTCTCTGTGTTAATATTCTTTTTTAATGATTAATTTTTTCCAATATCAAGAAACAAGCACACACAAAAGGAAATCTTAGAATTATACTGTTTCTTTACAGGCAATAGTCAAGGCTGAAAAATTAATGTTCTTTGCAATATCTTTCAACCTAGAAGTTTTCAGGCATAAAGAAAAATGATTGCAATTTTTTTTCAGAACAAAAGTGTATGTAATGGAAATACTTTCTCAGTTTGTTGGAGAACACCTGTTGCTGATTTTCGAAATTAATGAAATTTTGATGTTGGTTGAATTGTAGCTGTAATGAAAATGTTGTTAATGGAATTTTTGATATGACTGACATTTTCTTCATTTCTGTTGGAGTAAGGGAACTAAAGACTATATTCGACATTGAGAATAAATACGAATTCGACATAAAGGCCATAAATGCCTTCGAGGTTCGGCATTGTAATTCTATGTAACCTAGACTTTGTCTGAAAAATTAAATACTTGTCTCACCACTTTCTCTCTTTATCCATTTCCCTCTTACTCTTTGGAGTTAATTATACCGTTTCAGATGGCTTTTAGCTTCAGTAAGATTTAAGAATACTTTCAATTTAAAGTAATATTTTGTGTATTCTAATGTGTTTTATTTTCGGAAACATAATATATTTTTAAGTCTATTTTTGTAATGTTATGTTTAAAATAATTTTTTTAAAATCGATCTTTCAATTCATGCATAATAAAATATAATGCCATTCTGAAAATTTTGTGATTTCCCAAAAATTTTTTGTGTTTTTTACTTAGCATTTCTCTTTTTTAACTTTTCCCGGTGTTTTTTTGCGTGGTTTGATTAAATAAAACAAAGTGTTGAAAATTTAAAATTTTTCCACTATAAAATTTCCCTTTTACAACAAATTATATGTATAACAAAAAAACTTTAAAGTCAATTCCTACTTTGGTCAAAAAAAAATTTTATTTTTTAGTTCCCCTTTTTTTTAAAATAGTTATAATTAGAATAAATATGCATAAAACATATGTCAGAATCACAATTTTAAAAAGTGAAAAAAATAGAAAGTGTTTTTTCCTTTCTATAAAAGGGTGTTGGCCCTTATTTTTTTTTTTATTTGTTACTATTTATTCTTTAAATTTAAATTTTTAATTATTCTAAAAAAATTGGGTAAAAAGCCGTTTCCCTCAGAAACTGGGCCACCCCAGGGGGAATTCGAACCCAGACCTTTTAATGAAAATCAAACCCCTTTACCCAAATCGCCCCCTAAAAGGGACAAAGAGCTTTTTTCCTTTTTTATATATGGTTTTGGACAATTATTTTTGTTTTTTACTATTTATTCATTTTTTAATTTAATTGATGAATTAATACTTGGAAAAAACTGTATTAACATCCCAAGGGGTACACTCAAGTTTAAAAAATGCATTTGAACTTGAATGGAAAAAAAGAATTTTACTAACTTTTTTAAAAATTTTTATATATAAAATATAAAATAGAAAATGGTTTAACTTTAAAAGTTGGAATTGAATGAAAAAGAACCTATCCGGGGGACTTCAAATTTGAAATGAATATGGGTTTACCCGGGTAGAAAAGGTATAAAATAAAAAAAAGTACCCAAAAAATTATCAATAAATTTGGGGCCCCAATGGGTGGGGAAAGGGAAATTTTTCCCTTTTAAAGTTTTTTTGCATATCCACCTGTCTGGCGGTGCAGACCAAAAACCCCGAAAAATTTATTACTCAAAGGGGGTGGTAACCTTCCCGTTGGTTAACCCGTAACATTGAACACCATACAGGTGACATTTAAGATTTGGGGCCTTTCCTCAATTTTGAGATGAAAACATGGAGGGGGTTTTTGGGGGCCCCCGTTCCCCACCCCTTCCCCAAAAATCTCTCTTTCAATGTAATACCACCTTGTCTTGGGGTTTAAATTTCCCTAATAGTACGAAAAGTTGGGAAAAAATTGGGAATCCTGGAAACTGTTATCTACATAAAAATAACTGAAAAAATCATGCTCAATAAACCCGGACAGTTAATTTTTTAGCAATCCTTCCAAAACAGGCATAATTCAAAAACCAAAAAAGGGCACTTGTTTGATCACTTTCGTTGCCCCGCAAATGCATTGTACCCTTTGTAATGGATGGCCTGTGACATCGGGGTGAGAAGGGTCCCGAAGGGAAGACCCAGCCATGGTCCCAAAACAAAAATCCATTTATTAACAATTCCCAACAAAAACCAAATTCAATAACCCAAGTTGGGTATCAAATGTTAAATGGGGGGCAATGGGGAGGGGGAGGATACTGAAGAAAATTTAAAAATAAAACGGATCACTTAGTCGAAAAATACACCCTAATTCAAATCGACCTAACAATTTTAAAAAAGGCCCAAATCGTCCCAAACTTTATTAATCAAAATAAGCTCAATTCTCTCGCCAGCTTTAATCAATCACTGCTATTCTTCAAAATCCCCCTCTCTTTTCCCCTAACTCCCAAAAATTTAATCTTTAAAAAACCCTTAAAATTTAAAAATTTTTTATCTTCTTTGGGGGGGGGCTTTCAAAAAGGGAAAATTTTTTTATAAGGAATATTTTTTCCCAAAAAGGACTATTAGTGAAGAACGGGATAAACCCCCCTTAAAATTTTTGGGAAATTCTTTTTTTTATGCTGTTGTGTTTCCCTTTGTTTGAATTATATTCAGCTCAACTCTCTTTGAAGTTATTCTAACCAGTTTGGGTTTTTTTTTTTTTACAGCATTTTGAAAGTTGAGTTTTAATTATAATCATTTGAAAATTTTCTGTTTTTACATTTTGTTTTCCTATTTATGTCCTAGAGTCCTGTTTGTTATGTTTTTTTCCACAGAAGTACTTTTTATTTAATGCTTGTTAAGTATCCGCATCTGAAGTTTACACAGAATAAAATGAAGATACAGTCAGCCGTATCACTGAAATTCCAGAACACCAAATTCCTCATCCAGTAGAATCTTATTTCAACGAACACTTTTTCAAACATCGAAACTTTCTAATATTTTGAAAAAAGTTAAGATCTTGTGACATAGCCATCCTGCGATAGCTATGTCGTGTTGGATCCGCGTAAGCTAGAGGTGTGGGATTATCTAAAAGATGAGACATTTTTTAATTCTTAACCAAAATTTTATTAAAAAATAACTTAAATTACTTAATTCTAAAAAACAACTTTCTTTTTAAATGAGAATAAACAAATTAAACTGAATATTTTTAAATCAGATCGCACAACTTCGTCACTTATCTTAATTATATTTAAATTTTCTGCCCAATCTAAATTCCCATACAAAATATTACCTTTTATAGAGTAACCCTCCTACCTTGGTTGAAGACTCACTTATTCTGCTACTTGTAGATAGGTATATTCAGGTACTATTACTCCTTCTTAAAATTATTATTATTAGCGACGATGAGCGTATCCTTCCCTTGTGGTAGGTCGTCTAACACTTGTTCGAACTGTTACGCATTAAGTTATCTCTAAGATTGCCGTCCTATCTCACTAAACCCTCACCCTTTTTTAAAGTATATCTTATTTCATTTTCGCCCTGTTTCTCTTCTTTGGTATTGGGTTGGAAAAGTTTTTGCCATTAATCGTGGCCGTCAAAGAACGTAGGTTATGTTAGAAAAAGAACGCGAGAGACGTCAAATCTTTTGGAAAAAAAGGGTTTGGGGGGGGAAAAATGCCAACGCTTTATGTTTTATTTATTGCTGGGGGAAAGTATCGATTTTTTTCTGAAAAAAAGCAACCAAGAGTGATAAACAAAACGATAGTAGACATGAAAATTAGATTCAAGAGTTGTGCTTCCTTGAACTGGTTGCAGAGGGAAATTAATAAATAGGCAGCTGCAATTGTATTCTACATATTGCTGACTGCTTGTTTTTAAAACATAAAAATAATGAAAATGTTCCCACCAAATGAATACAATGAAATAACATTTAAAGTGAAAACGTTTATGACGAAATATCGGTTAACACGAAATAATACTACATACAACCCCGAAAAATTACTATACTTTTTCAAACTTTTTTTCTCTTAACACCAAACGAAAATCAATTAAAGCGGAAAGATTTCCTTTCTGGAAATGAAGAAAATACGGAAAACAACAGTCATGCAGGATAAATTTAAGAGGATTGTGGAATGAAAAAGGTGGTTTCATATTTTTCGCAGAAAGGAGGCTAACTTGGCTTTGAAATACCCTCGGAATAGCCTATGACATGAGTCAATTTTGTTTATCTATGCTACTTTCCTCTACACTCCTACAAATACCACACAAAAACTTCTCATCTTGGTGGAATTTGGTAACGATACATTACAGCGTGAGTAAAAATTAGTGAGTTTAATTCGCGTTTGTTTTTTGTTTCAGAAGAATCTTCTTACGAGCACAATGGCAAAAACCCATGAGGAAAAACAAACAGCTACTTCATTTAAATTAAAATGAGATTTTTAAGGGTGTGAATTAAAAACAGAAGACGAAATCGGAAATCTGTAAAAGCTTTAGTATTGCTAAATTTTGCATTAAATTTCATTAAGTTCTTGAGAATGCTTTTATTTCTTTGACTTTAATTAAATCATGCATATATACATATCTATGTAAATAAAACGTCCTCTAATAAACTCCTTCTAATGCTCCGTAGCTGACATCAAAATTTAACACCTTGCCAAAGGTCCTCAACGGCCTTCCCATTTGACAAAAGGTTATAAGCTCTGCTGGGAATGATATATAAAAAATGTATTGCTATTGTACTTGTAAGCTCATTAAAAAAGTATATATACTTGTGTTGCCATTACTTAATTTACAGCCCTCATATTTCAAACATTGGCACGTCTCTTCTTATCTTTAAATGTAATATAATTGGACTCGAAACAGAAAATATAAATAATTGTTAAATAAAATAATTAAATTAAATAGAGCCATTAACTCGAGAAGGATTTAAGAAAGTATTTTAAAACAATTAACCAGAACAACCCTTTTGAAATACTTATCTCTAGTTCTTTACTTTCTTGAAAAAAGGAATGTTTGAAGAAACTGCTCACCAAGTACTAGTCAAAATCTTCAACAATAGCGTGAAAGTTTGAACATCTATCTGATTTAATTTTAGAAACTTTGCTTTTAACATCTAATTGATATGGGAAGTATTCCCTGATTTAACTCCCTTTTCAATTAAATTAAATCATGTTTCCTTCGGGTACAGATATTTTAATTATTCCATCCTCAAAGGTCGGAATTTCATTAAGAATTCAATTACGTTAAATATCGAACCACTTAAAAGATTTGTTTGAAAAAGAATGTACCTGGAGATAATTTTAATTGGAATTTTTTGAAAAATATAAATCATATATTTTTTTATTAATCGGAATTTGTCTTAGAATATAAATATATAGAACTACAAAAATAATTAAATTATTAAAAAAATAGAAGTTTTTTTTTAAAACTTTTTTATTTTGAAAAAAATTAAACGTTCGAGAGTTAGCAATTAAAGACCTAGTTTCCCCTTTTTTAGGTCGATACAACTGAAATATTTTTCATAACCTGTGGTTTAATAATTAGTTATTGATTTCTTTTTTGTATAGAGTATTCTAAGAAGAAATTCTTAATTTGTGTGATTGTGTTGAAAACTTATTTCACCATAAATCAAGAAAATATACTTTAAACTTTATATTTTGTTCTTAAGAATTACATTTTCTAGCTACTTTTGAGACAAATTAAATAAAAAATTAAGAATTATTATTTTTTAAATAACAACTATAATTTAAATGTTATCCTATACACCTATTAATTTTTAAGGAGAATAAAATTATGAACGGCTTTATTTTAGTGTCCTATTCAGCAGTAAACCCAAATAAGCCATTTCAAACATTTTTATTACCTATAGAAATAAAGATATAGCAGAATTTTTTAGAATAAATGTGTATGATATATGCATATAAAAACTCGATCTTGGTGTTGTAATTTTATATTTAAGACTGATGTTTTAGATCATGTTTTCACAACCAAATTAAAATTTAACTGAGATTAGCTTCGGGAATCAAAATATTTTACACAGAAGCTCGGATTTATCAAAGCAAAATGTTAAAGTGTTGAAAAATAAACTTCTTCGTGTGTTCAACGACGATGTTATTATAGAAAAAAGAATTTTAAAGTAATTTATTGAATACGTATGAAAAATATAAACTATATTATTAAGGAAACCATTGAGTTTTTTATACGAACAGAAATCACCAGAAAATTATGTAGCACTTTATATAATTGTAAAAGAGAGATCTTCCTATTATATTTGATATTTTTAATTTATTTATAATTAGTATATTTAGAGATGATTTTTAACTGAAAATGATTTATTGTCAAGTTTTTGAACTTTTTATATGATGCACGATATTTTTGTATGCTAACCTCTTGCCGAAGCTGTGTATTGGTTTATAGTTTTTGACTGAATGAAACACTCAGCCATGCTGTCCCATGCTGTTCGAGAGCTTCCAAAAATGAAAATATCCTTAGAATTGTTGCAACTCGCATGTTGCTGGTGTAGTTCGGGTCATTGAAGAAGCATACACTGCAATAAAAATAATTAACTTTATTTCAGACTAATAATTTATGATCAATTTGTGATTCCATTAAAGTTCAATAACCGTGGGAGCAATTTCAGTTAATTTTCTAATCTAAGCTTATAAGATTATCAAATTTATCACTTGTGTCTAAATCCTCTTGTAGATCACTAAGTAGCTTTTTACTAAACTGCTACCATCCTCTTTGTAAGAACGCCCCCCTTGGGCGCCTTCCTCCTAAATTATCAGCGTGAGCTAGAGGTGCAGGAATAAATAAAGAACTAGAAGCAGCTATAATCTTGATATTACTTTATTAACATCTTAAATTATACCAATAACAGATTAGATAATAATATGATATGTGAGAGAATCCACGCGGTGGCTAAACACACAATATATATAATACCGAAATAATGTAACCCGGACCACTATCAATAACTAACTCACTTAAGCTCAATTTTAATGTAAATACAGATCCGAATATTAAAATGGTAACTCCTACCTTAATGTCCAACCGAAACAGCAATCTAACTGATCCTAGCTGAAGTTGCGGTTCATTGGCGTGCAGTTGTATGCACCTTGACTAAAGGCTCTCTGTAACGGGTAACTTCCCTTGACTGTCACTTAACTTCTCGAAATATTCTTCACACTTGCAACACGGACTATCATAACACTCTCCAAAGGCCACCCCGCATACTCTAAACTTCTATTATTTAAAAGCTTCCTAATTTGCATCTTTCATTCACTTTTTACTTCTCGGGTTGGTTGGAAAAGAATTGTCATTTATTCTGGTCTCAAAGAACCCAAAAGGACATGTTAATGGAAAAACGCATGAGCCCGTCACGTCTTCAAATCAGCTTCTGTATTATTTCCATTTCTCTGAATGGCAATTACAGCTCGAATGCTAACTTAAGTACGAACTTTCACTACTAAAGTTTAACTACCAGCTGCTCAAGATTCACGATTATTAATACACGATTGACTATTAAATATCCACGATTAACCTTAACACTCCCTTTGTCAATGTTTAAATAGCATTTACATTAGCATAAAATCGTCATCTCTAAGGAAGGTGGTTTAAAACTCAAACCACAGTTAAAGAATAATTTCCTCAAGAGGATTAGTTGAAAGATCACGGATAGAAACCGTCACAGAACTAGCGTGATTCCTTGATTTGAATCGCATCGAATATGTGTGGAATAATTTCGAGATGTCTAGTGGGATGATTTCGATCTCCGGATAACATTAGGTTAGTGACGCAGATGCTTAACGAAGAACTTAAAGTCAAAAACTGTTAGATTATCTGATGTTGAGTATGATCAGACAGTGCCACTTAACTGTTATAATTTGAGGAAACCATACATTTACTAAATGACTCAACTTTGCTTTTCTCATTGCCAAACAGTGTTTTGTATGAATGCCACTTTATATATATATATATATAATCTTTTTCTATTTTTTATATGCGTTATATTTATTTCTTTGAAGCTATACTTGCTTTACCTTTTAAGTACTAGATTATGTCTCAGTAATATGAATTTAATCTCCCGAGTTGAATTTTTAAGAATTATGAACACATCTGGAAGAATGCTCTAAAATTTTTGATAGTTACATGGTAAATGGGATCATGTGTTTCTCCGTTGAATTGCAAATTGCTTGTTTATAGACTTGTATTTGTTTCCCAATACTATCAATTTCAAATTTAATTATTAGTTAGAGGTGTTCCAATACTAAGATTCTTCAAAAAGTTTTCAGTTTTTTAAAAAAACAGTTTTGTTTTCGTACGTGTACTTTTAAATCAAGTGCATTTTGTTTATGCATGTGCGTTATTATTGTTGACAAATATACACTTTTTAACCAGTTAGTGAGGCGCCCCGTATGTGAGCGCAACTTTATATATCACGAAAATCGAGCGATGATGATTGTACTCATCAATCACAGAGTAAGTGTAGCTGTTAAGATATTGGATAAAAAAAATGAGTTTTTTTATAAATTGGCAATTTTATTGCTAATACTTATTTATATGGTTAACAAAAACATACATCATATTCATGTTGGATATTTATGGATATCTATGGATGTCAAAATTTCTGGAATGACAAAATATTTTCTACTTGTCTTGACGCTGAAGTTCAGTTGTAAGTGCTGTAGTTCCGCCTTATACCTAGAAAGCATCCTTGTTTTTCCCACCCTAATAAAGTTATTGTTTTTAGGCAGCACGGCAATGAGCCATTACTTTAATGTCAGCACGTGGTTTTAATACCAAACAGTTGGTATTTATACCACTCGATATGTATGTAGCTTCAGGCCGAAAGCTAGCAATAGGCTCTGCACCTGGTCGGTGTCACGTATTGGTTTCATGGCTGACCATACCTGAAGGAGCCCCACTAAAAAAAATTTCCGACTTTTTCCTTTGCCCTTCTTTAGCTAACATATAAACAAGTAATATAAACAAAATTTTAAATCAAATAATATTTGAAAAAACAGTATTAACATCAAGTGTCATCCATTACAAATTTAAAAAAAATATTTGAACTTGATTGGATGAATTACGAAGCATTTTATTAACGATTGAAAATTTGAGACAAGATAAATATATAAAAATATATATAGAGAGAGAGTGAGCTAATAGTAGAAATTGAAAACATTACGATCGTATTAACTGGTACGCTATTTCAGCTGATGCATTTGGGGTTTCATGGGCTAATTTTAAATTTTTCTTAATTTTTATTTATCTGCTTTACCCCGAGAATGTCCTCAAAATATTTCAAACATCTTGAAATTTGAGAATGTGTTTTGTTTTTCTCAAAAATATACAATTTAAATAGCCAATGGTCACTACTTCTTACGCATGGCGAGTATACATAACGCATACGAGTACCAGATCCTGCAACTTCTCCATGACGAGCAAACTCATCAGTCACAGTTAACTGTGTAACGGATCTTAACGCAATCTTCTTCCTCTTGGAGAATCTTTGGGTAATTCACAACCATCCCTCTCAAGAAGAAACCTTAATATATAGATTAGTTCAACTATATAAAGTCAGAATTTTGTAATTGTAAAAAGAAGGAGATCAGAAGCTGTTACAGTAGCCACGAATGTGAGATAAAATAAAGTTGATTTTCGCAGCTTAAGTTTAAGAGCGGTGTTTGCCACTGTATTAAATTAGTGGATTGGGATTTATAGTCAATGATAGATTAGGTTAAGTTAAATTGGTTACTTGCGCTTGTTCGCTTAATGTTTATTGCTTTCTCCCTATCACTCTTAGGGCATTCACTTAAAGGTTAAACTGTTGTCAATTAGCGTGCTTGAGTAAAACAAATAATTGTTATAATGGAAGCGTCTGGTTCTGCTTTTACTCCTCTCACACTCTTAGGTAGGCAAGACGGTGAGGGAGCAACTTCAGGGGTAACTGGTTGAAAGAAAGTTTCTTCAAAGAGCAGAAGTTGGCAATGGCGAGAAGCTTGACCTGATTGGCTGGAAACATGTAATTGCAATTATCTAAACCATGACGTCAAATGAATTTAGCCCTTTGATTCAGTTTTGTATTTTAGTGTATATTAATTAATACCCTTAAAATAAAAGAGTAAAATAGAGCAAAAGAAAAATATATGTCTGCAACAAGAATTACTTAGAGATATTTAAATAAAGCCGTTCTTACTTTTTTTCAAAAAGTTAATTTTTTAAAACTCTGATTTCAAGTGGCATATTCGCAAGATTGCCATTATATCAAAGAAAAACAAAATCATTTTTGTCTTATGACACTGATAAAAATAATTCTCTTTTGAAATTTGTGCTAATTTTCATCCATTACAGACCAAGAAAAATCAGTATTTAAATACAAAAAGTCTAGTTCAAGCAATTATTTTATCAATTTCACACTTCATTGCTTAATAATGACTAAAAATTAAAGAATGAAATAGCTATTTACTTATACTATATACTTGCTATTATATATGATTAGAATAACTTTAATCATGGAATATGAAAAAAAAGCTTTTTTTCTTCCTAAAACTTATGTCATTTTAATCTAGAAATAAAAGAAATATTTTCTTTAATTAGTAGCATTTAGATTAAAATAAATAAAGTAAAGTAAGGGAACAATAATTTTATTTTTTGAATACAATTTTAGATGCATTTAATTTTTTCTCGAAGGAAAGTTATATGAATGAATTTAAAAAAAAAAAATTTTTTAAACGCATTATACCCCAAAGAGAGAGAATATTTGTATAAGTAGTTATTTTCTCCCTCAGTAATTTAGAATATTAAGTTAATGTAATATATTTAGTCAAGAACTTTTGAGACAACGTCATTATACAACACAGAAAACTGGGGTAACATTGAAAAAAGAGGAATAAATTTAAACGAAAAATAATAATCTTAAAAAAAGGGTTGAAAATTATGAGGAGAGAAAAAAAATTGATTTCTACAAAATACAAAATGAGTTGGACAACAGTCTTTCATTACCACGAAAATTAAAATGTCTGAAGTTTCTAATTATTTTTAATCCAACTGAATTTGAATAAGGGCATGGCCGTAAAGTAACTGACTTCTATTACTATTTTTATTATTATTCTATTATTTATTTCTTGTTATTTATATTCTACTTGCTGGTATACCAGTTCCTCACCCTAGTGAATTAAAATATATATATTGAGTGGGAAGTATAAAAAATAATTAGGAGGTCAAATTTCTAAATTATATTTTGAATTATTAGATGGTAAAAACCGCAGCTTTCCAAATTTCTAGTCTGTATGTCAAATTGTTCAAAGAGGGAAATTTTGTCTGTAACGTCTTCTCTACCCTCTTGAGGGTAGATTTTCTCAAAACCAATTCTTACCGTACCTATACTCTATAAAAGAAACATGATTACCAAATTTCAATCGAAGGATTTGCAGTTCAAAAACAGGAACTTCGGCTATAAAGCCACCGCAACTACCCCTCCAGGAGTAGATTTTTGGAAAAGTCTTGTGGATACTAGTTGATTTGTTCCTAGTGAATTTGAATCAATAAAAAAAGAATTTTATTAAATTTCCCCGAGTGTGTAACATTTTAAAAAAAATTTTATTTTATATAACATTCCCTTGGGGTTCCATTTTCAGAAAACCCGTTGTTAGTGGATCTGTGTTCAAGAAAAGAAACATGTTTCCCAAATTTTAAGCCTGCAAGAGTTTAATTGTTCAAAAACGGAAATTTTTTTGTCTTTTTTTTCCATGGAACCTCCCTTGATGGTTGATTTTCTCAAAACTACCTAATAAAAGAAACTTTCCAGCACAAAATTTCAAGTCAATAAATAGGTCTAATAGTTCTAGAAATTTCACGATGAGTGTGACCCCTCTTCTTTATAAAGATTGAAAAGAAAATTGAGCATAATATTTAGTTTAAAGGAAAAACCAATAAATTTGACAATAATACTAATGAAAATATACAAGGGAACGACTTTCTTAAGTATTCTCCTATTAAAATGTAGTATTTTTATAAAAAATGTAACAGCTTGTATAAAAATGCTTCTACTTTTCTTTACAAATCGCTAAAATATTGATCCGATTTATCCCTATAACTTACATAATATTTTAGACCAAATAAAAATGGAAAACATTACAAAAAAGAATGAAGAAATAAAAGGAAGGAAACGACGAAAATTTTGCTTATGATCGAAAGCTGTTTCCATACATTTTTTTTGGTGCGGGAAATTTGAAATTCAATATTTTCCTGAATCTGTCGACAGCATGTTTCGTAACATACAAAAACAAAGCTCTAAAAAGATGAAATATACATTACGCTTAACAAAAAACGAAGGCAGAAACATTTAAATATTGGCATTTTTTTTGTGTATGACAATATTTACCCAGCATTTACAACAGCATTCTGTATTCTTCAACTCTCATGATACTATTTTTATATAGTTGTTAAAAGCATATGAAAACATTCATTCATCTTTTTGAAAATATCCAAACTTTCCAGTTAACTATGAAATATGTAAATATAAAAGAAAGGAGAGTCCACATAATAATTTGGCTTTCTTCGAGAAATATCATAAGAGAGAGAGAAATATGTGTGTGTGTGTGGCAAAGTGTAATTTTTATCGATGTATCGAGGAATACAATCTATGCAGGCTGACTATCAAAACTACATATTTGAGCTAAATATACTTGAAGAAAGGGGAAACCGTATGGCATTTGAAAAAGTGCGTCAATATATGGCGAAGAACTAATAGAATCTGTAGAACTATTATAATAAAACCGATTTTGACCATCATATTTAATACCACCTTGCCGCGGTAAATGTGCTTTTCCTTAATAGTGTCGAATAACTTGAAAGGATTAACTCGGCAGTTATTACTTGCGTTTCTTCTTCCTCTTTGAAAGCACTGCAGCAGATTACTGGCTAAGGCTGTCTCAGTCAGCTTAGACCATCTTCATCTATTTAATGCTATGATCTTTCATCGGTTAACTCCCAAGTCGTTCAACCACTTTTTGCTTTATCCACATCCACCATGTTATCTATCTTTCTCTTTTGATGTTTCCTTCTGGAGTTAGGAAAGTTATTTTCTTTACAGGATTCCCATCGCTATATCGAAATACATGTCTCAGCCACCTTATTTGGGAAGCCTTGATCACTTTGCCTATTTTGGGTTCTCTCTATTTCGATTGAAGTTCAAAGTTGTTTCGTATTCTCCAGATTCCGTTTTCTCTAACTGCATCAAAAATTTTTCGTAAGATTTTTCTCTCGAAAGACATCAGTTTTTATCGTCGTCATCTTCGTTAAATGCCCAGCATTCGCTGCCGTATAAAACTATTGGTCTTACTAGAGTCTTGTGTAACATTATTTTTGTTTTGTTACCTATGTATTTAGATCTAAGTTGGTTTCGCAATCCATGATAGCATCTGTTAGCCATCTTGATTCTATTTTTGATTTCAATGTTTATGTCATTACTATTATTTACAATTGTATCTAAGTATTTAAATCAGTCACTTGTTCAAATTCATATTCATTTATTTTCAGTCGTTGTAGATTTGAAATTCTAATTGTTATTACCCTGAATTTAGTTTTTTCTTCAAGGGCCATCAATCCTTTTTTCTATTGATCGTCAATCCAAGTCCATTTTTATATTTACATTCAGAAATCGATGGTTTAATGTGCAACTCATGTCAAAGCTGTCCGAATCAAAATGTCTCTTGTAGCCGAATCCATTTTCCTTTTGCAGTTTCTATTACGCCAATTTGCTGTCATTTTTAAACGCCATCTATCGATACACTTTGGAACTTTTGCCATGAAATGAGGCATATCTCAATAATTATTGGTATTCATGGCGAATTCACAAAATACAGATTTTTTCTAGTTCTAATCGAATGGTGTTACTTCAATGCCAGTTTCATCCAACTTAATTTTTGTTATTATACTAACAACATTGCATTGCTGTAGATCCCAAGTCATTGTGGAACAAATGGAAATGATAAGGTCAGATAAGTTGGCCAAAAGTGGATTCCAAATGACACGACCAGATTCTCATTTGTCTTTGTGGCATGTGAGGGGTTACTATCCTGCACCATAAAATCCAAAAGTTCCAGCCTGTATATAAAGAGGGATGCGGGAAATAAATAGAGGTATTTTCTAAAGACGTCAACAAGAATTTCGGATCATTTTCGTAGAGCAATCAGCTGGGCTAATTTTAGACAGGTCAAAACTTTTGGGGATTACCTGTATAGCAGTGTTTCCCAAAGTTTCAATATTTACGACCGAATGTTTAACCACAATTTATATCGCGCCCCTTTCCATATAATAACAATGTGTTTAATTAAATAATACTAAAATTTGACGTTAAACTACAATGTGACTTTAACCTTTTAAGTGACACCGGCGTATATAAACGTCTCGCTCAGCCAAAGCGTCAATTGCACCGGATGTATATATACGTTTTTTCCGAAATAGGATAATTTTTATGTGCTGCTATCAATAACATTATTCCAAAGCTTTGGAATGCAATAAAATTAGCTTGGCAGTTTTTCCGAAGGATTTACTAATATCAGGGAATTTGCTTTTTAATTCCTTTGCTTCCCCCAATACATCACACATGCGCTCCTACGTGGAAAATTGTAGCATTGGAGAGCGCATCACGTAACTTTTAATCAGAAATTAAGGGATTAATTACAAACAGTATATATTGTCAAGATAAGTGCTAATTTTTGGATATAATTTTATGTATGATAATATGATAAGCCCATGTGGTCATTGGTAATTATTAATGTTGTTCTTAACTAAGTATTGTTAAATTATAAAACACGTTTTTTTTTTTGTAGTTCTGATACATTTATAAATGTATTATATCAGTGTAAATGTGTATTTTATTTCTTATTATGTCAGAATGTATTTTGTTAATTTATTTTCAGTAAATTAATAATTTTTTAAAATAATCTTTTGTTTTTGACTTGTCAATATGCTTGGTCCCCGCGTAGAGGTACCATGGTCCCCTAGGGGAGTGTCCCACAGTTTGAGAAACGCTGCTGTATAGAAAAGGAATGGCAGATTCAAATTCCTACCTACTTTGTGACCCTTATGTACCGATGACTGGGGATCATCTCAATATACGTCCTGTTGTTTGAAACTATATTTCTTCAAATGTTTTTGATTGTGCATTTGTCGATTTATAGCAGAAAGTTCAGAGAAGGCGACAAAATAAGGGGTACCTAGTGTCTTTCATTGTGTTTCATTTTGTATAACGAATATAGTGTATATATTTATTAGTATATATAGTTATTATTTAAAAACACTCTTTAAATGCCCAAATTATTTCTACTTTAATGGAATTGTTAGGAGGATAGAAAATTTAGAATAAATTGTTCTGCTTATTTTCTCAAAATATTCTGCATGTAATATCCAACTTACTGCTGTCTTTCTTGGCCTTTTGTCAGAGATAAAGCATGAAATGACTGCATTGAAGCCCCTTTCATGCAAGGAGAGAAGATTTGATTGTCTTATTTCCTTCGTTCGGAAGAGCGGAAATTACTTTTTTTTCCACATTCAACACAATACATTTTCTCTGAAGACAATGAATTTAAAAGGAAAGTACAGTGAACTCTCAGAAACACTCGAAGAAAAAATTAAAAAAAATTCTTTTGAATACAAGAATAAGCTTTTAATGCTTCGTTAATTTTAAAGAAATAAGATAAAGTAAAAAAGAACACGATTGTATTATATAATTACTTTAACAAACTAGTTAAGTCGCATTATTTGAAGGTTAGTTTATTTGCATTTTCTCAAAACTAATACTCTTCGCTTTGTAATTTTTTCAGAAATTTGTGTCGCTTCCATCTCTGTGGTGATTTTCTTCTTCAAATAAAATAATTGCTTTGCATGCATATGCACATTGTTTTTATCTTTCACTCTCTCTCTCTCTCTCTTGCATACTAAATATGTGTATGTCTTTTTTTATATCTACTTAATTATCTTTGTAAATTAAATAGTTTTCTGTGTATTCAATATATATGATTTACTGCGTAACTTGCTCAGTTGAATACTCATTTACATACGAAGAAAAGGGACGAGGAAAATTTTTCTAACTAATTATAATTAATTTTTTCATTTAAAACTTTTCTTTCGCCTTAATATATCTAAGAATTACTAGATAATGATAAAATTTATCCTGAACTGAGAATTTTTTTAATGTGATACAACTGGCACATGCACATGAATATCCTACTGACTGGTAAGATGAGTAGATAATGGATCTAAGTGGCTGCCCATGGGAGGATTTGAGTGGTGTGGTGACGTAATGTCCAGTGGGGTAAACAATTAAGAGATTGCAAATGCAACCGGGCGATTTGCGAAGTGGTCACCCTCCTTCGCAGTGACCGCGAGTGCTGCAGTTTTAACTTAAGTATGGTGGGCATTAGGACACCCGCCATGAGAAGAGATACGTATTTAGTAGAGGAAAATAATAAAATAAGCTATAATGATAAGTTTAAGAGCACAAATTACGTTGAGATATGAATTAAATTAATCGTTTAATGTAAGGAAATAGTAGTAGCATTCTTCTTTCATTCAACAGCATTTAGCATTTAATTATGGTCACACATACATATAAAAAAAACTGGACAACACTTAGCGTAGCGACAGTACAAAGCAAGCAGTGGCGGGCTAATATTATAGAGAATCTCGGCTTTATATGAAACCAGATCAGGAAGTTCCAAATTTCACGTTACTTCCATGGAAGGATCTTATGGTGGACAAATATCGTACGAGGTTATTACATAACGAATAATTGAAAAAAATACTGAGTACATAATATTTGACGTGATTAAAGTTACGATTAAATCGTATTAGGTGGATAAGCTAACAGTTAATTATTTTCTCTTAAGTCCTAGAGGGTAAGGACCATAATAAAATTAAAAATTTTTAAAATGAAATTAATGTGAATTATTGCGCGCGCACACACACACACACACACACACACACACACACACACACACACACACACACACACACACACACACACACACACACACACACACACACACACACACACACACACACACACACACACACACACACACACACACACACAACACACACACACACACACACACACACACACACACACACACACACACACACACACACACACACACACACACACACACACATAGTCGTGACATGATAAAAAACAAGCAGAAAATATTTAATATATTTACTTTTACCAGACAATCGGTAATTAAGCAACGTTCTAGCTATTAAGATGTTCTTTTTGTAACAATCGTAGATAAATCTGTCAAAATACAAGGTTTAATTCTTTTAACACGGAAAAAGGAATGAGACTGGCATTGAGAAAAATGCTATTCGTTATTAAGATTTACTGAAAACTATACAAGATTAGAATTTATGAGATTGTGACCCCAATCCCCACGTATATATAAGAATATGAACTACATAAAAATGAATAAACTTTTTCCTTTTTATTGCGTTTTAGTTATGTATTATTTCATTTAATCTGCAAATTTATTAAGTGCGAAAGC
The DNA here is from genome assembly GCA_019973955.1 of Trichonephila inaurata madagascariensis. Classification (NCBI taxonomy): domain Eukaryota; kingdom Metazoa; phylum Arthropoda; class Arachnida; order Araneae; family Nephilidae; genus Trichonephila; species Trichonephila inaurata. The sequence goes on from BMAV01003539.1 coordinate 38,504, forward strand.
AAAGAATAAATCAACACACGAGCCTTTTTTGTGAATTAATTAATTTACTTACGAGGATAATCAGTTCATTCCAATTCTAAGGCCATCAAAATACGTAAGGGCTTAGTAAAATTCTGATTATTTTTAAAAATAATTGAGATAACTGGTGGAAATTCATGCTTCATATTGATTGATATTCAATCTCATAACATTGATTTATTTGGTTTCAGGAAGTAATTCGTAGTATGGAGAAATACGAAACTAACGATATGATTAAAATCGGGATTTGGTTTAATAAGAGTCACTATTGTAGACCCCTATTTACACCTCATGGCCCCCCTCATCAAATTATTTTGTCGCTTAAGTGGATCCTTACAGTTCGTCATAGACCCCTGGAGATCAATATAGACCTCTTTGAGAATCACTGTCTTAGACCTTACTCGAGACGTCCCTACCGGTGTCTGGAATTGATGGGGGGGGTGGCCTCTAGGGGCGGTGGGCCCAATCCTGTTTTGCTCCCGAGTGCCTGACAGGGGTTAATTATGATTATGTGTTTAAAATTATTTAAGAAGAAATACATAAGTAAAAGGTGTCGATTCTCTCGGGTTTCACGAACACTGACTTTTTTAGAAACAAACACGATGCGATCAGTCAAGGAAGATGTTGAATAACTTGGAATAAGATAAGAATGAATTGTTTGGTGCCTAACAACTATGAATGAATCTTGGACATAAGAATACGACAAAAGGGGTGAGTAGAGAATAGAAGCGCACCAAAGTTCTAAGATGTACAAGTCTGAAGAGAAGGTCACACCATCTGTTTTCTTTCTTTTTGTAGAGAGTCTTTTTTAACAGACTACTTGGAGACGAATCAGACCATCACCTTTACTGCATTCGGCTGAACAAGCTGTATGGTACTCTGACCAAAAAACGGATCGCTAAAAGTATTCGAATTTAATTCGAAAATGTATCTACTCATTCATCTCGAAGTTATTTTATGGAATCAAAGGGATGTGGGTTGGAATTTTACCCCATCTACCCTACTCTCCAGATCTAGCTTCAAGTAGTTTTTTTTCAACAGATATAATTGAGATTTCAAATAGTTTTTTTGTATTTTCAAACATGTTTTATTTAATTTTACTAATTAATAAGAAAACTCTTTTTCTATGTATTTTTAATATCTTATTAGATTTAACGGTGAAATAAATGTCACAATGGTTGCAAAAAACGCAATGAAAAATTTAATGTGATAATAGAATTCAAAGCAAATTATTTATAAAATTTTGTTCAATTCATATTACTTTTAAAATATCCACCGCTCATAAGTAATAAAAAATATTCTTTATATAGAAATAAAATTGTAATATAGCTTAACTGAAAATTTTAGAATGTTAAATGAAAGAAACTTGTCAGAGATTAAAATTAAATTTCATTAAATATATTTCAACAGCATTTTTATTCAGTGCGTATAAAATAATTTTCTCCCTGAGCATGGGCATTTAAATAAATAAAATATACTTTTTTTATTAATTCCAGAATAATTTTGTGTAAAAATAGAAAACTTAGCATTGAAGGGAGTCTTTTGAATTTCTCTAAACTTAAATCCGATTCCTTTTTAAAAATCCGCAAATACTGTTTTGTCTTTTCTGTGCATATCACAAGGAGAAAAAATCAACAAAGAAACTTATTCCTAGTGCATCATGTCAACTCACACACTTTAATTGAAATCTATTTCATATATTAAAAAAAAAGATTTTTTTAGAACCATTGAATAAATTTATATGTTTTGCATTTGCAAGAGAAAATTTGGTTTTAAAATGAATATCAGTTAGACGAAATTATTTACCTATTTGACACCATACAGTTTTTTAAATGTGAAATTGCTTTGCCATACCAACAAAAAAGAATTTTCTTTTCCAATATTTAAATAGTCTTAAAAATTAGAATTCCTTTTTCATGAAAAGAAGATTTTGTTTTTATTGTTACCTTTTAACTAGCAAATAAAATTTTAAATTTCAATAATTTTTTTTTTTTAAAAACATTCTAAGATAAAATTCAATTTAAGATTAATTTTTTTAAATTTTTTTAATTTCCCTTTCCCCAAATTAAATAAATGCTTTTTCTTGCGAAAAGTATCACGTGGGATAAAACAAAAAAAATTTTAAAAGTTAGTAACTAATATCCAAATTTGGGAAACGTGTCCTAGATACAAACAATATTACAATTTTTAAAACCAATTTTTTAAGAAATATTGCGTACTGTTCATTGGCTCCCCTGACAATAAAATAGATTTGTGGTGGGAATACTAAGCCATATTCAAATTTCTTGCTTTTTGCTATCGGAGGGAACCATTCTTTTAATTTATTGTGATATAAGATGATCCGGGTTTAAAAAAGGCTTATACAAAAAAAAAGCTGTCTGGCATTTAAAGCTTAAAAGGAATGAGATTGAAGAAAACTTTTTTTTTAAAGGGAAAGTGATTTGGTCATTCCTGTTTACGACACTTTCGGGAGATAGTTTTTTCCCTTTTGTTTAAGGAGACAAAATTTGGGAGTTTTGTTTGTTATAGAATTTTATGTTACCACAATTGGGGGGTTGCTTTATGCTTAAGCCTTACATGTAAAAAGACAAATGAGTTAAACCTTTTAAAAAAATAACACAAAGAGAAATTCTTCGTTAAAATTGGGTTCCCAAAGAGCAGTCCTTAAATAACACAAAAAATGGCAATCTGGTTTATATTTAAAGTCTTTTTTTAAATGGAAAATATTGCGATATTTTAAACGAGAACAAAAACAAATTTCCATCTGAGAATTAATAATATTGAGAAACAAACCGTAAGAGCTTGGAATATTAATGCACTAAAATTTTTGCATGTTCAAAAAAAGGCCCCAAATATTTTAAAGGGGAAAATTTTTCATAGTATGTGAACATATCTTGCCCTTGGGTTGGTTTTTTTGAAAATTTCATTATGCAAAATAAAAATTTTTAAAAATAAACTTTTGATCATAAAGGTTTTTTTTGGGGAAAAGTCCATAGAATGGCATTTTTTTCTTTTCATGAATTTTATAAAGGGAAATTTGGAAATTTAAATTTCAGATAATTTGCACTTTGAAGTTTTTTTCCCCAAAAAGAAATACAGAAAAATATTGTTCCCCACATGCCAAAATTGATATTTATTTCAGAAAAAACAAGAATAGAGAAGAAAAAAAGCACACTTAATTTGAGATAATTTAAAAAAAATATTGAGAGTTCAAAATTATGAATCTTTAAAAAAATAAAATTCAATTGTTAAAAAACACGGAATTATAAACATTTTGAATAATAATCAAAAAGAAAACATATGTCTAAAGTACAGGATCTAATCATTAATTTATCAGTTAATTTTCATATTCCTAAATAACTACGAAGACTAATTTAGGTATAGATATTTGTAATTAAATTTTGAGACCATTTTTTTTATTTGCGTGAATTTATGAGTTTCTCTGTTTCCTTAAGACTCATTTGCGATGTTTTGGAGCCCTGGATATCCATTAAAAAGTCACTAAACTGTTATAAATTTCAACATGAATGGAAGGGTATTTCACACATTAAGAGAAAAGTAAGAAAATATCAGATCTATTCCTTTTCGTTCATTAAAATTTGGTGAATATTACTTAAAACACATTGACTAATGTTAGTTAAGTTAAGAATGGAATAATGAAAAATGCATTTTTTTTTGTACAACTTTCTTTGCTTGTGTTTGGAGTTCTTTTTTAACTTAATCATTATTTTTATTTTATGTAAAATTTTATTTAAATGAAGGGCAATGTAATATCTTTTTAAAATAAACGTAGTTTTGTAATTAACTCTTAAATTAAGGAAAACCCCAAAATAATAATGTGTCTATCTTTATTATTACAATTCACAAGACTTTCATTAGAAAAAGAAATTAGGTGATTTTTTTTTAAACTAATAGTAATTTTATGCTTTACAAATGTAAAAAATACATTCAGCTAAGAAATAGTTTCATTTAAGAACACATGATTTTTTTTTAAATTTATTTTCTTTGATTTAGGTATATTAACAGTATTTTTCCAAAAATTGTTTAACTTTAAATTATATATTTATACAATATATTGGATATTTAATAAAATCAGTAAATCAAAAGAAATTCTAGATTGAAAGTAATAATTAGCAAATGAAAAACTATTCCAGACTTTCCTTTAAAACAAAACCTGCAGAATAATTGATGATCACATAATACTTTTCACTTATTTTTATTCTATGGATGTTTAAAAATATTCAATAATATAAAACGAAAATCTATATTACAGAATATAAAGATTTGGTAGAAAGTACAGATTTAAAGATTTATATCAAACGTCTCTATTTTTAGTACGACAATATGTTCATAGGATGATGTTTATTGACATCTTAAGACGAACTAAATTTAGTCTACAAGGTCTTAGTGATACTAAAAAAAATATGCACGAGACGATATCGATTATGATATTCTGAGACGATACAGACAACGCGAACATAACAAACATTAAGATATGATGGTTTCTAAAAATAACTGTTTCAGAAGTGATATCGAAAGTCATTTATTTTTCAAGATTGAAACTAAGTGTTGTTGAGCATTGATTATATTAATCTTCGTGCAGACATGATATAAAGTGTTTCCGCGATTTGTTGGAATCTCTAGAATTAATGATTTAAGACACGATAATTATATTGATTTATGCGGATACTAATGTGTCTTATTAAGATAGAAACGATTCATTTATTTGTGATTTATGCTTCAGACGTTCTATTTTTAGCTCGTTCTCTATCTATTTCTCTTTTCTCGTCAATATTTCTATGAAATGAAGCATGGAGAGAAAAGTAACAACTTATACTGTTCCCATGAAGTAAATTAAAATATTAATCATTGGAGCAAATTTAATATTTGTCACTTAGGGAGTTGGAGTTATGATTATTTGAAAGTTCGTTATTGCTTTGTTTTTAAGTACAAACTGATCAAAATTCTACTTTAAACAACACAAAAAAGAGGCAAACAAAACACTGAATATAAATGAGAATCGGGTAAAATAAAATTAGTTAGATAATATGGAATACAGGGTTTTGGCTCTGTTTGTAGCTGTAATGCTTGGGAAAACATTGAACTACTGAAGAAAAAGACTCTTATGATGCATTACAGTGGGGTTGATATTGTTGTTGCAATACCATTTGCTACAAAAGCAAAATAGTGTTTTTGTGATTTTCAAAAATTTTTTCAGTTAAGTTTTCAAGCATTTTAAACTACTAATACACATTTACTGGACAGTAAAGTTAAGCATAATGTACTCTAAAAAGTTGTACTTTTGTGTAATAATGTGGGCGTTTTTAGCTAACAATGTTTTATCCTTCA
>BMAV01003540.1:0-20102 GCA_019973955.1 Trichonephila inaurata madagascariensis
AAAAGCGGTTATTCTAAATTTTTCATCATCTGGTAGGACCAGACTTTAGAGACGTATTCACAACAGTTTTGTTTTCATCACAATTGCTACACAATAGTTTCAAATTATATGAAAATTCTAACTTGGTTCCACGCTCCAGTTTCAAAGTTTGTTTTTCACAATATTGACACTTTGCACTTCGACGAAGATTATTAACTTGGTTAAAGTCCACCAATATGTAATTTCCAACGGCAGACGTATCCTTTTCTACCGTAGTGTTCAATTTTTCCAGGCGTACATTTTGTACATTTGAATTTTTGGTTACTTAACATTCATAATCCTCTTTACGCCATCGCTTTACATTCATTTGAAAAGCACGTACTGAAAGTTTCCTAAGAGGCATATTAGCGATAATATTAACTAATAAAATGAATTATGATTAAAGTAGCATTAAAAAATGCTGTTTTAGGATTCTATGAAATAAAAAGTTATGAAATTAAAAAGCACACAACAAGCGTAATTGGCAAAGCTGATGTAAATAAACAACTTTGCTGGCAGTCACAGTCAGAGCTTAACGGATTCCTCTTCTTCTGTGTAGTTTTTCACGTAAAAATATTAGAGTTATTCTCAAAAAAGTGTAAGCATTGAGGTGGGCGTGACATTTAAACAGCCGACAGAGCTGTCAGAATATTTAAAATACATTTTACTACATTTAAAATAATCAGATCATTTCGAAACTTCGCACAGTTATACCAGAGGTATCAAACTGCATTTTAAGATAAAAGTAGAAAAATCGATATTTTCATCGATTTTCGACTTTTAAAAGGTGCCAAGTCCTCTTAACGCAGAAGCATCTTTGAGCAAAAAGGAATACCTTGTAAGTGAGCTTAGGAATCAACTCGCGGCACTAGAACTAAAAGCAATTATCGTAAAATCCCCCTTACCGAGGCAGTTGACGTTAAGTAAAATGTAATTCAAATTAATGATCCTGAAAAGGGTAACGTTAATAAAAAAACGAAAATCTAAGAAAAATAGCAAGAAACGTAATTTAAAAGCAAGGAATCCTTGAAAAAATTGTCCTAACTGAGAAGACTGTTAGGCCCCAACTAAATGCCCCGACCACGTCGAGACAAGCAACAGCTTCTGAGACCTAGAACAAGATTTCGAACAACCAATTGTAGTAAATACCGATCCCTCTAAAGAAACTATTAACAAACCCAAACCCCCTAATCCCATTATGCTAAGATTAAAAAAAAGTACAGCACTATAAAATTAAAGGCCTGTATGAAAAATTCCCCAATCTTACTTGTAAGTCCTTCAAATAATTCATAAAAAGCTTTTTACCAATGACTTCGAGAAATATCGTAGACTTACTCACGCGTTAGCGTAAATACGTACTATGAATTCTACATAATTGAGTCGAAGTTGAATAAGCGAATCATAGTCGTCCTCAAAGGCTTACCATAGCTTTTTTTATATTTCGAGAGGCGCTGCCTGGGGGGGGGGCGCTAGCATATTGAAAATAAAAAATAATTTTTTGGAATGAAGTAAAACAAAATGCGTTCTGACAAAATAAAAAAAATACACATTTACACTATGATATAATTTATATACATCATCTGGGGTGATCTCAAAAATAAAGATTACACTTCAAACGCTCATTAGCTATCTTTGATCCTATAACCAAAAAAAAGATATTTTCTTTGCTTTGCTGAAATTCCACGATCAGGAAGTTTTTTATAAGGTTTATTTTAACCCCTAAAATACTACTTTTGAATCTTATGTATTTGACCTTCAAACACATTTACTGTTATGTTTCACTCCGTCTTTGTTTCAATTAGGAAAGTTGTAAATAATATTTTTTTTTCTTTTTTCCCATGTTAATAAAAAATTATGATATGGGGGAAAGCATATTGAGCATTTTGAAGGATTATTTCCCAAGATGAAATTTTTCTGAGTATTCTGAAACATATCATCGAAATTTAAAAAATGTTTACAAAATTTTTTTTTAGAATTTACACGTTTTTTTTTTATCTTGAATACATTTCAGGGGATCTGTAGCATGAGGGCAGATTTCCCATCACAAATCTTTAATTCGGGAAACCTGTTTATTTTTTAACAGGACTGACGTATCTCCTTTTAAGAGTCTTAATGGGAATCACATAAAATTGCCCAAAATTTTGCCTCTTTTTGAGAGGGGGAAAAAAATTTTTTAATCAAGGTATTGTTTTGATTGAGTTCCCCCCCGGGCCACGTTAAAATATTTCTTAACATTTTTTTTTTTCCCCCATGAACATTTTTGTGGTTTCGTTTGTTGTTGACTTATTTGGTTTAAAATTAAATGCAGAAAATTTAAAAAGGGGCTGGATATTTTTTGAAGAAAGTTGAAAATAAGTATTGAAAACCTGCGAAAAAAATGCATTTAATTCAGAAGAAAATTAAAATGAAAAAACAGACATAAAGTTTAAAAATTTTTCAAGTCTTGAAAAAAACTATGAAACCAAAATGTGATTTCCTTTAAAAAAACAAAAGGGGAAAAAAAATTTAAAATTTTTTAGTATAAAATTTTAATTTTTTAAAATAAATTCAAAAAAAATTTTTTTTAAAAGGAAAAGACCTTGAAAAAAATAGGTTATATTTTTCTTAATGAAATTATTCACTGGATTTTGTTTTTTTCGTGTATAGTAAAAAAAACTTATAAAAAATATAAACAAAAAATAAAAACACACTTTTATATGAAACGAACAAAAAAGTAAAAAGAAAAATTAAATATATAATATTTAAAATTAAATACACAAAATTTAATTATTATCTTTAATTTTTACGGTTTGAATTATGATCGACTGTAGCAACCCCAAAACTGCATTATATATATTATTGCATTCATACATTATTTTTTGAGGGTGGGGTGCGATTTAAATTAAAAATTGGGTCACCAGGGGGGAAATTTGAAACCACTGGCCTACCGTCTTTAACCAAGACCAAAGAAATTGGGATTGATTTTAAAGGGTATGTTATCGTTGAAAGTGCAGCAAATGAGTTCTAAGAAAAATCCTTCCCCCCCCCCCCTTTTTTTCTGACTTAATCTGAAATGTACATTGCAAAATTTTTTTTTACCTCGTGAATTGGGTTATATGCAAATTAAAGTAGAGGATTCTCCGTAAGGAATTTAAAACCAAAAACTTTAATTTAAGAACTTCTTGACACCGCCCTTTTGTCACTTTCAGCCACGATGCTTAAAAAAACGAAAAAAATCATTTTACTCGAAAATGTTACATTAAAAACCCCTCTAAAAATACTGTATTTAAATTTTTAACCCAAGGTGATCCCCCAGCATGCTTTGCAAAAATTTGGGTTTTCCCCAAAAATTAAAATATTCCCCCCCCCCCTAAGCAAAAAATTAAACAAAAGTTTTCAATATGAACAATTTTAAAAAGGGTTTTAATACGCAAATATTCCATCGGTGAGACCCCCCACCCAAACCTGAAACAATCAAATTTAATTTGGGGAAAAAACCAGAGCACTTTCGAGGATTCAATGATAAAGTTAACAAATTATTCGACTTGATTCAAGTGCTCCAATATTGTCTATATATTCAGATGTCATAAAAAAAAATATATTATTTTCTACTTTTTAAAATTAAAATGGCTCTAAAAGATCAGGAAAAAATTTATCTCATTTTGGTAGCTATGACTGAATGAAATCTAAAATTTTCTTTAACATTTACACTTAAAATATTTTCAATACTACAATCTTCCTCAATATTTTAAATTTTTCTAAGTTTTTCTTCATTAATTTTTTGATATATTATTTCCTTTTTTTTTAAAAATAAGTTCTCTTTAGTCTACCTCAAGGTATTAAAAAACCCAGCTTTTTAGAAACTGGGTGAAAGAAATTTTTCCCTAAAGCACCCTTTGGGAGTTTTTTTCAAGGGATCCTAATACTTTCCACGGCCGGTTTTCCACAAAAACATTTTAAGTACCAGATAGGGCTGGGTTTTCTACCATCCCGGCACAAAATCTCCCCCTAAAATCACCGGTACCCGGGGATAATATCGCTAGTTGCTCCATATCCCATAACACCTGTAGCTATAACTAAAATCCACATTTACATTTTTTGTTTTTATTAATGGTATAAATATGAGTATTTTGAATTATTTAATTTATTGTTTAATACTGATAAAATTCTCTCAGGGTTTTCCTTTAATTTTATGTAGCTGTATGTGTTACCATTAAAAAAATTTTTTTCACAATTTTTGTATAGTAACCCCCCAAAAAAATATAATTTTGGGGGTTTCCGTGTATGTGCATTATTGTTTCTCAAAAACCGGGAAAAAAAACATAGCACGCACTCCCTTTAAAAGATAATCTCATTAAATAAGTAGAAAAAAGTTTTTTTTAAAATTGAAAAGTTATATTCCTGTTAATTAAAGATCAGTTTTTTCTGGAAATTTTTCTAAGCAAAATATCACATTTTATTCTGTGGCTTTCAGGGGTGAAGGGGTGGGTGTTAAATTATCTTGGTTGGCGTTGTAATACTTAATTTAAGACTTCATTAAAAGTTTGTGTGTCCACCCCCCACCCGAAAAACTTTTCCCTTTAAAATTTCGTTTTGTACAGTTTTAACGATGAATTTCCCACGATATTGTTCAAGAAAGGGTTTTAATGTTTAATCCGTTACCCTTGATTTCACTTAAAGACTATCCCCGTTTATGAATTAAAAAGTTTATTTCTTTTTTATTTGTCCTTATAATATTTTTTTATTAAAACATTCTTACTTAAATTGTTATAATACATTAATATTTTTAGAAATTTAATACCTGAATTGTACATTTTCCTTAAATAGGGATGTACGGAATAAAAAATAGCAAACCCACAGTTAATTTTTGAGCGTATCTGCGTATTATTTTGTTGGTTTATGAAGAAATCAAGGGAAGTATCCAATCTAAATCAAAAAAACTGTCAAATTAGTTTACTTTTTATGATATAAATAGAAATATTTGATTTGCTTTCATTTTTTTCGTTAATACTGGTGAAAATATCTGAGTTTTGATTTTACTTTATGTTGTGCTAAGTGTTTTTAAAAAGTTTTTTTAAATAATCTTTAATGTTCCCCGGTATATATATCATAATTTTGGATACATTCAGGTTGTTCAGCTTTAATTAATCGATCGAAAAAACCGCATGTCAAAAAACAAAGGCATAACTAAAAAATTTTTTTTTTTTTTATTTGGAAAAGTTACATTTTCTCTCTTAGTTATTTCCTCAATTTATCCACTTTTTTTTATGTAACAGGAAATTTTTTTTATCTTAATCTCTAGCATTTGGCTTGGTCACGAAGAGAACATTCCTAAACTTTGGGGTTTTTTGGGCTAAATTGTGTGTGTGAGTTTGAGTTCTGCATCACTAAAAAACCGCCCCGGAAAGGGTGGTGCACTTAGAATACTCACTTTTGGGATTTTTCAATTGAACATGTTTCAAATTAGGGGAAATTTTTCGCAAAATATTAGTTCACCCTAAAAGCCATAGCCCAATATTTTTAAAACTAAAAAACCAAGTCTCAGTTACCCCAAAAATTTATATATTTTTTTTTATTTGATACTTTAAAGTGTAAGTAATAAAGTTGAAGAAAGAGTAATTTTCTAAAGAATACATACAAAAATTATCTCGAGTTTCTTTTATCACAGTCATAATCTCTATAAAAACTAGGGCACCCATCCCATGCAAGCAAATTTTTTTCCTTTACCATGGTGGCTTTTAAAATTCCCCAAATACTTTTTTTAAAAGTTTGGGTATCGAATTATCAATCTTTTTAAATTTTCGTTGTTTTTTTTTTTAAAAAAATCTACCCACAAAAAGCGTATAGAATACCAAATGGTTTTATTCCCCAAAATAAGCTATATTTCGTTTTAAAAAATTGGGTTTAAACAGATATAACTTTGTTTCTTAGAGGGTGGACCCCTTTACTTTTTTTCTTGAAAAACCCAAAATTAACAGAACTGACAGAAAGCATTTTCTACAAAAAAAAAAAAAATTTATGGGGCCAAATGTTTTTTTAAGTTCTCCATTTTTTTTCTATTAACATGTGGCCCTTCACACATGTATGAAAGGAACTATTGCAAGAAAAACATGAAAGAAGTCTTTTCTTTGTCGAAGTGAAAATAGATTAAAAAAACTCTTCAAAAGGTTCCTAATGCCGGCGAAAAAGTATAAAAAATCTTTGACGGTTTTTTTAAGGGCCAATGGGGAAAAGGGGCAAAAACTGAGAGGGGCCGGGCAGGTACGGTTTTTTCGAATCAGAATTACAGGAATCTTAAAAAGGTTGCCAGGGGGTCAGAAAAAATCGAAAAAAGACTTTGAGACTTTGTGTTTGCCAAAAGCTGCTAGCAGCACTCAGGGGCATAAATATTAAAAGAATGTAGAGGTAAATTTGGAAAGGGTGCTATTCAACAAATACCGCCCTAGGAGTAAAAATTTTGGGGCCTGGAAAAAAAAGGGTTTTTTTATCCTTTTGGGACATATTTTTTAAAAAAACTTCACTATTTCGGTTGATGCATTTCCCTGATATCGAACTAGATATCGAGAATGATTTGTGACCCGATCAAGTAGATGACAAAAATTTGCCTAAAATTTAAAACTCAGAATGAAATAAATATGTGTGTCAATTGGGTAAAAATTTTTAAATAAATTTCGTTTTTTTTAACCTTCTGGGTCCTTTTGGTAACAAATTTTTGTAAACTTAGGGTCACGACGTTACAAAGAAACTATAAATGGATTCACAATCCACATTGAGGAATAATAACCTTTCGTGGTTAAGTGGATGAACTCTAATTTTCCTATCTACGAATTATGATCTCGGACTCAGAATCATATCCATCTATATAGATTTTTCACCAGCAAAGAATAGTCAACTCGAAGACTGCGAAAATTTTAGAGGTACCGTCACATGTATTTTGCCATTTACCAGACTCTAAATGACGCAGGAAGATTACGTACTCACAATAATTTGACTTCTTTTTTTGGATCTCTATCTTATTAACTCCGGAGCCATTTTGAGCAAAAAAGGAATGCCTTGTAAGTGAGCTTAGGAATATCCTCGCGGCACTAGAACTAAAAGCAATTAGCGTAAAATCCCCCTTACCGAGGTATTTGAGGTTAAGTAAAATGTAATTCAAATTAATGATCCTGAAAAGGTTAACGTGTTAATAAAAAGAGCAAATCTAAGGAAAACAGCAAGACACTTAGTTTAAGAGCAAGGAATCCTTGAAAGTATTTTTTTTCCCTGAGAAGACTGGTAGGCCCGATTCCCGAACTAAAAATCCTTACCCCGTCAAACCAAGCAACATCTACGACCTAGAACAAGATATCGAACAACCAATTGTTGTGAATACCGATCTCTCTAAAGAAACTATTAACAAACCCAAACTCCCCCTCCTCCCTTTATACTAAGTTTTAAAAGAGTACAACTATAAAAATTAAAGGCCTGTATGAAACATTCCCAATGTTACTTGTAAGTCCTTCAAATATTTCATAAAGATTTTTACCAATGATTCGGAGAAATATAGTAGCCTTACTCACGCGTCAGCGCAGAATACGTACTATGAATTCTGCATAATCGATTCGAAGTTGAATAAGCGAATCAAAGTCGTCATCAGTTTAGCGCAGTTTTTTTTTAAAATTTTTGGGGCATGCTCCTGATGGGGGCGCTAGCATATTGTAAATAAAAAATAATTTTTAGGAATAAAGTAAAACAAAATGTTTTCTGACGTAATAAAAAAAAATACACATTTATTTATATATAATATAATTTATATACATAAATTGTGATCTCAAAAAAAAAGTTTCCCATTCAAACGCTCATTAGCTATCTTTGATCCTATAACCAAATAAAAATCATTTTTTTTGCTTTGCTGTAATCCCAAATGAGTAATTTTTTTATTAGGTTTTTTTTAAACCCCCCAAAAAATACTATTTTTGATTCTCTCTATTTGACCTTCAAAACACTTACTGGTATGTTTCACCCGTCTTTGTTTCAATTGGGAAAATTTTAAATAATTTTTCTGTTTTTTTTTCCCATGTTAATAAAAAATTATGATATATGGATAAGCATATTAAACCTTGGAAGGATTTTTTGGGCCCAAGATGTATTTTTCTGAGTATTCTAAAAAAATCATACGAATTAAAATTTTTCCAAATTTATTTTTCAGAACTTACATCGTTATTTTTTTTTCTTAATACATTTCTGGGAGCGGGTCAATAAGGCAAATTCTCAGGATCCCATGATCGATTTCCCCCTGTGGCCCACTTTGTTCAAAAATATTTTCTATGAACTTTTTTTACTTTCCCCATGGCATTTTGTGTTTTGACTTTTGGTTTTCCCACTTTTTAAGTTTATAAATGTAAATGAGCAGAATATAAAAACAATTATATATATCTCTATGGAAAGAAGTTGAAACTGATCAAGCAATTGAAAAACCCTGCCGAAATAATGATATTAATCTTTTAAAAAAGTAAATGAGAAAAATTCTAGAAGAAACGTTGAAATGAAATTTTTAAATGCGCCTAAAAAAAACTTTATGAACAAAACTATGAAGCCATAAATGTGCACTTTTTCCTTTAAAAAAAACAAGGAAGAAAAAAATTTAAAATGCTTTTTTAGATCATCAAACTGTGAACAAAAATATCACAGTTTTTTTCTCAAAAAAAGTTCCCGTATTGTTTGCTAAAAGTTCTGTGATTTATCTCCTTCTTTAGGTCAAAAAATTTGAAACACTTTCATCAGTTTTATGGGATTTTTTCTCAAATTATCAAAGAAAATTCAAAGACCTTAAAAAATAGGTCAGCATATATTTTTTTTAATGAAATTATTTACGGAATTTTGATTTTGTCGGGATAGAAAAAATTTAAAAAAAATTTTAGTTAAAAAAAAACAAAAATCAACTTTTTTATAATCGAACTAAAAATAAAAAAAAAGGGTATATCATCTTAAAAGTAAAATAACAAAATTTAACTTATTTGTTAATTTGTACGGTTTTAATTTAACGTATTGAGCTTTAGCGCCAAACTGCATTATATATATATTTTGCATTCATACATTATTATTTGAGGGGGGGGTGGATTAAAAATTTAAAAAATTAGTCACCAGTAGGGGAAAGTTTGAGAACCCTTCCCACCTCTTTAACCCAAAACCAAAAAAAATTTGGGGTTGATTTTAAAAAGCTATGTTTGAGTTGAAAACTGCAGCCAAATGAGTTCAAGTAAAAAAACTTTTTGTCCCCCCCTGTCTTTTTTCTTTCTTAATTCGAATGTAATTGAAATCCTTTTCGACCTCGTGAAATTGGGTTATTTTTAAGAAAAGAGAGATTTCCTAAGGGGAAAAAACTTAAGGTTTTTAAATTTCAAGAACTTCTTGACCTGCCACTTTTGTAACTTTAAAAACACGATGCTTAAAATACAAAAGTTCATTTTACCCCGAAAAGGTACATTAAAACCGTCTAAAAAACCGTTACTGCGTTAATTTTTAAACCTAAGGTGATCCCCAGCATGCTTTGAACGTGCCCAAAGTTTCCAAAACTCCAAAAAAGTCCCCCCCCTCTAAGCAAATAAAATTAAACACAAAGTTTTTAATATGAAAATTTAAAGAAGGTTTTTATTCCAAAAATTTCCCCTTTGGTGAGATCCCCACCCAAAGCTGAAACACCACCGAATCTAATTGAGAAAATCCTACAGAAAAATTTCGTGTATTCAATGTTACAGATAACATAGTATTCGACTTGGTTCAAGTGCTTGATTGTTTGTCTATTATTTCAGATGTCATAAAAAAATAAAAAAATTAACTTTAGTTTTTATAATTAAAACGGTTCTAACAGATTAGGAAAATAACATTACACTTAAAACATTTTTCAATATTACAATTTTCTTCAACATTTTAAATTCTTCTAAGTTTTACTTCATTAATTTTTTGATATATTATTTCCAATAATTTTTCTTAAAATAAGTTCTCGTGTAGTCTACCTTAAGCGTATTTCAAAATCCAACATCATATTAGAAGACAGGAGTGAGAGAACATTCTTCCTTAAGTCACCCGTTGGCCAGCACTTTTCAAGCGGAGTATAATACTTTCCACAGCCAGGATTCCAGCACAAAACTTTTAAGTACCAGATAGAGAGCTGAGGCTTGCTGACACAGGCCGGACACACACACAGCTCATTCCCTAAAAATCACCGTCATTCAGGGATAATATCGCTAGTTGCTCCATATCCCATAAAACCTGTAGGTATAACTAAAATCCACTACATTTTTTATTTTTACCGATGATATATAATTATGAATATTTTGAATTGATTTAATTTATTGGTTAATAATGGTAAAATTCTCTTAGGGTTTCCCTTTAATTTTATGTAGCTGTATGTTTTACCATTAAAAATTATTAGTATCACTAATTGTTTGTATAGTAAGCCTCAAACATAAATATCATAATTTTTGCGTTTGGGATAGTATGTGCAGTTATTAGTTACTCTCAGTACGCGCGAGTAAACATAGCACGCACGCCCTTTTACAAGAACTAATCTCATTAAGGAGTAAGTAGAAAACTTTTTTTTAAACTTAGAAAAGTTATATTCCTTTTAGTTAATAGATCAGTTTTATCTCGAATTATTTCTATCCAAATAAAATTGATCACATTTTAATCTGTTGCTTTCAGGGTCTCCGAGAGGGCCTGTTCACGTTATCTTGGTTGGGGTTGTCACATACGTAATTTCAAGTACTTCATTAAAGTAATAATTATGTGTCCAGTCCCTTCCCTGATAAACATTTCCTGTAAAATTCTCGTTTTTGTACAGTTTTAACGATGAATTTTCCCACGATATTGTTCATGAATAGTTTGGCTAAATGTTTAATGTTCTGATTACACTTGATTTCATTTCAATGATTGTATCGCAGATTTATGAATTAAAAAGTTTATTTCTTCTTTATTTGTCCTTACAATAACTTTTTATTAAAACATTATTTTTTAAACTATTATAATACATTATTTTTTTTTAGAAAAATTAATAATGAATTGTACGTTATCCTTGAATAGGGTTGTAAGGAATAAAATTAGCAAACACACAGTTAATTATTGAACGTATCTGCGTATTATTTTTGTTGGTTTATGAAGAGAAATATAAGGAAGATATATCAGAATGTAAGTCACACAAACCTGTCTAATTGAGTTTAATTTATAGATGATATGAATAGAAATACTTTGAATTGCTTTCATTTTTACGTTAATACTGGTAAAAATATCTGAGTTTTGATTTTACTTTATGTTGTGCTAAGTGTTTTCCTAAAAATTTATTATTACCACTAATCTTTTAGTACGTTCAACCATGAAATATATATATCATAATTTTTGGACTAACATTCAGGTTCATCCGCGGTCTGTAACTCTCAATGCCATCGAGAGAATAATAGCAAGATCAACCTTTTAACAAGGCATAACTAAAAAATATATTATTTTTTATATTTGAGAATGTTACATTCTTCTCTCTTAGTTATTTCCTCAATTTCTCCTAGCTTTTTCTCTATGTAACATGAAAAAAAAAAGAATTTATCTCATCTTAATCTCTAGCATGTTGGCTTGGTCACGAAGGGAACATTGCCACAAACTTGTGGTTTTAAGGAACTAAGTTATGTGTGTGAGAGTTGCAATTCTGCATCACTAAAAACACGCCCTGTGAAAGGGTGAAGCACGTTAGAATACTCACTTTTGGTTGTCACCTTCATCAATTGAACACGTTTCAAATTACGAAATTATTCTGCATAAAGATTAGTGTCACCGCAAAGAGCCATAGCCTAACATTTATAATAAAACTAAAAATCGTGCATTAAGTCTCAGTTATATCAAGGAATTTA
This sequence comes from Trichonephila inaurata madagascariensis, assembly GCA_019973955.1. NCBI lineage: Eukaryota > Metazoa > Arthropoda > Arachnida > Araneae > Nephilidae > Trichonephila > Trichonephila inaurata. Next base: position 11,874 of record BMAV01003540.1, read on the forward strand.
GATGACTTTCTGTTATTTGATACTTTAAAGTGTAAGTAATAAAGTTGAAGAAAGGCTAATTTTACTAAGTTTACCCTAAGTTACCCTAAGTAAGTCGACCCTTTATACTAAGTTTTAAAAAGTACAACTATGAAATTAAAAGCCTGTATGAAACATTTCCCAATGTTACTTGTAAGTCCTTCAAATAATTCATAAAGCTTTTTACCAATGACTCGGAGAAGTATAGTAGACTTACTCACGCGTTAGCGAAGAATACGTACTATGAATTCTACATAATCGTGTCGAAGTTGAATAAGCGAATCAAAGTCGTCATCAAAGGCTTAGCGCAGCGTTTTTTCAAATTTTAGGGCGCGCTTTCTTGGAGGGAGAGAGCTAGCATATAGAAAATAAAAATAATTTTTGGAGTAGTAAAACAAAATGCTTCTGACATAATAAAAAAATACACATTTACACTGTGATATAATTTATATATATACATCATCTGGTGATCTCAAAAATAAAAGATTCCACTTCAAACGCTCATTAGCTATCTTTGATCCACATAACCAAATAAAAGATATTTTCTTTTGCTTTGCTGTAATCCCATGATAAGGAAGTTTTTTATCAGGTTTCTTTTAACCCCTAAAACACTCTTTTGATTCTCATGATTCTCTCACTCTCTCTCTTTGTTTCTTTTAGGAAAGTTGTAAATAATATTTTTCTGTTTCTTTTTTCCCCTTGTTAATGAAAATTATGATATATGGATAAACATATTAAGCACTTTGAAAGATTATTTGGTCAAGATGTATTTTTCTGAGTATTCCGAAACATATAATGCATAAGGAAAAACGTTTTACACATTTATTTTTTAGAACTAACATCGTTATTTTTATCTTGAAAACATTTCATGGGAGAAGTCGCATGATGCGCAGTTTCACCCCAGACTCACGCAAAATCGTTAATTCTGGGAAAACTGTTTATTATTTAACAGTGACTGAAGTTATTCTCCTTTTAAACAGTCCTAATGGGAACTAAAATGAATTGGTTACAAATATGCCTCTTTTTTTTAAAAATGTCAAAAGTTTTTATACAATCAAGGTAGTTGTTTTCATCGAGTTCCCTGCTTGACCACTTTTGTACAAAAATATTTTCGATGAACATTTTTCACTTTCCCCTATGAACAACTTTGTGGTTTTGATTTCTGTGTTGTTCGATTTATTTTGGTTTATATAAATGTAAATGAGCCAAAAATAAAAAAAATGTGTATCTGCGATCTCTATTGAAGGAACTTCAAACTGATCAAGCACTTGAAGAACCAGTTGAAATAATGCATATTAATCATGATAGAGAAAGTAAATATGAGAAAAGTTCTAGACATGAAACGTTTGAGTTGAATTGAAATTTTCAATTGCTGCCTAAAGAACTCTATGAACAAAACTATGAAGCCATGAATGTAGCCCTTTGCCTTATCCAAAAAACACAAGGAAGAAAAAATTCAAAATGCTATTTGCAGATCATCAAACTGTGATTCAAGTATAACAGTTTTGCTGAAAAAAACGTTCCTGTATTTTTAGCTAAAAGTGTCCGTGATTTATCTCCTTCATTAAGGTCACACACCTTTGGAACACTTTCTTCAGTTTTATGGGATTTTTTCTTCAATTATGAAAGAAATATTGCAAAGACCTTAAAAGTAGTTAAGTATATTTTCTCTTAATGAAATTATTCACTGGCATCTTGATTTTTGTCGTGTATAATAAAAATAATTTTAAAAAAAGTTATAGCTTAAAAACAAACTAAAAATCACACTTTTAAAGTGAATCTAACTAAAGAGTAAAAAAATAAAATAAAATATATATTACTTAAAAGTAACATACACAAAATGTAATTCTTATCTTGTTAATTTGTACGGTTTGTAATTATGATCGTATTGTAGCTTTAGCGCCAAACTGCATTATATATATTATTGCATTTAGTACATTATTATTTGAGGTGTGGGGTGCGAAAACAATTATAATTAAAAATTGGGTCACCAGTAGGGAAGGTTTGAGAACCACTGGCCTACCGTCTTTAACCAAGACCAAAGAAATTCGGATTGATTTTTAAGAGCTATGTTATGCAGTTGATAGCTGCAGCCAAATGAGTTCAAAGTAAAAAAAAATCTTTCAACCTCACCCCAACCCCGTCTTTTTTTTCTAACTTAATCTCAAAATGTACATTTCAAATTCATTTTCGACCTCATGAAATTGGATTATATTCAAGTTAAAGTAGAGGTATTCTCCGTAAGGGGAATAAACCCAAAGATTTAATTGGAAGAACTTTTTCGACACCGCTGCTAGTTGTTACCTTAAGCCACGATGCTTAAAATACGAAAAAGCTCATTTTATTCGAAAATGTTAATTTAAAACCCGTCTAAGAAACCCTTACTGTATTAATTGTTAAACATAAGGTGATCTGCAGCATGCTTTGCAAAGTGCCCAAAGTTTCCAAAACTCCAAAAATGTCCCCCCCTCCAATAAGCAAATAAAATTAAACACAAAGTTTTCAATATGAACAATTTTAAAGAAGGTTTTTAATACGTAGATATTACAATCGGTGAGATCCCCACCCAAAGCTGAAACACCACCAAATGTAATAGGGAAAAACCTAGAGAAATCTTTCGAGGATTCAATGATAAAGATAGCAAAATATTCGACTTGGTTCAAGTGTTCCAATGTTTGTCTATAATTTCAGATGACATAAAAAAAAAAAACCCAAAATTTTAACTTTATTTTTTAAAATTAAAAGGCTCTAACAGATTAGGAAATAAGTTATCTCATTTTGGTAGCTATGATTGAATAAAATACAAAATTTTCTTTAACATTTACACTTAAAACATTTTTCAGTAGTACAATCTACTTCAACATTTTAAATTCTTCTAAGTTTTACTTCATTAATTTTTTGATATATTATTTCCAATAATTTTTCTTAAAATAAGTTCTCGTGTAGTCTACCTTAAGTGTATTTAAAAATCCAACAGCATATTAGAAGAAAGGGGTGAAAGAACATTCTTCCTTAAGTCACCCGTTGGCCAGTACTTTCAAGCGGAGCCTAATACTTTCCACAGCCAGGTTTCCAGCACAAAACTTTTAAGTACCAGATAGAGGGCTGAGGCTTGCTGACACATGCCGGACACACACACAGCTCATTCTCTAAAAATCACCGTCATTCATGGATAATATCGCAAGTTGCTCCATATCCCATAAAACCTGTAGCTATAACTAAAATCCACTACATTTTTTATTTTTACCGATGATATATAAATATGAATATTTTGAATTGATTTAATTTGTTGGTTAATAATGGTAAAATTCTCTTAGGGTTAATTTATTTCTTCTTTTTATTTGTCCTTACAATAACTTTTTATTAAAACATTTTCTTACTTAAATTATTATAATACATTAATTTTTTTTAGAAAAATTAATAATGTGGAATTGTGTACATTTTCCTTGAATAGGGTTGTAAGGAATAAAAATAGCAAACACACAGTTAATTATTAAACGCATCTGCGTATTATTTTTGTTGGTTTATGAAGATAAATCTAATGATAATATGACAATGTAAGTCACAAACCAGTCTATTTGAGTTTATTTTTATCGATGATATAAGTAGGAATACTTTGAATTGCTTTTAGTTTTACGTTAATACTGGTGAAAGTATCTGAGTTTTGATTTTATTTTATGTTGTGCTAAGTGTTTTCCTAAAAAAATTATTATTACCACTAATCTTTAGTATGTTCAACCATGAAATATATATATCATAATTTTTGGAGTAGTATTCAGGAAGTTCAGCTGTCTGAAACTCTCAATGCGATCGAGTATTAAACAGCATGATCAACCTTTTAACAAGGCATAACTAGAATATATGTTTGTTTTTTTTTTTAATTTGGCAATGTTACATTCTTGTTATTTATTTCCTGAATTTCTAATGGTATTTTTTCTTTCTAACAGGAAAATTTTCTCATTTTAATCTCTAGCATGTTGGCTTGGTCACGAATAGAACATTGCCACAAACTTGTGGTTTTAAGGAAGCTAAGTAATGAGTTCGATAGTCTCTGTCACTAAAAACACGCCCTGTGTGTTTTGATTGTTACCTTCATCAATTGAACATGTTTCAAGTTACGAAATTATTCGGCATAAAAATTAGTGTCACCGTAAAAAGCGATAGCCTAATATTTATAATAAAACTAAAAATCATGCATTCAGTCTCAGTAATCTCAAGGAAATTAGAGGATTTTCTGTTATTTGATACTTTAATGTGTAAGTAATAAAGTTGAAGAAAGAGTAATTTTCTAAGTTATACGTACTAAAAGTATCTCGAGTTTCTCTGATTATAGTCATTCTCTCTAGAAACACTAGGGCACCCGTATCATGCCAACAGATTGTGTCCCATACCTTTGTGCCATACAAATATATCTTAAATACTAATTAGGGTTTAAGGGTGTCGAATTGTCAATCTTATTAAATTATGTTGTTTTTCTTTATAATAGTCTGGATGAGTTTCAAATAGCGACAAGAAGCCAATTCATGATGAAATGTTCCAGAAACGCAATAAAACTCTTGCTTAATATTTATGTTTGAAAAATTCATCACGGACTAACGTTGAAATATGCTTCTGATGCCATTTGTGACGAAACACCATTAAAAAACATTTGTTTAGTACGTTATACTTGACAGTCTGTTGGCTAAGAACTAGTCGCAGAGTTTCACCTTCACTTCGTCTACTAATCGTTTTTGTATTTTGTATAAATTAAGAAAGGAATGCAATATAAGTAAAAGAAATAAAAAGCTAAACAATTTGGAGTTCTCATACACCAAATAACTCCAGTCTTACAAATTATATATTTTTTTTCTCTTTTATTTTGACGCTCAGTTTCCTCTTAGTCAAAATTAGCTTATTAGAATGTTTAAAACGGTGATTAAAAAATTTAGTTTGCTTTTACACATTCCTCAGAATTTTTTGTTAAAATTTTAATTATTCCTCTCACCAGTATATTTAATTAATTTCTATTAAGATTTTTTTATATGTAGTCAAATAACATTGAACCTTTTTTTTTTAAATAGATTTTCAACAATTCGTCTATACATTTTTATTGAAAAGAAGAGTACAGAGTAAAAATGTCCATATGTAATTCTTGAAAATAGCTCAAAATATTTTGTTTAACTTTTGTAAGAAAGCTAATGAATTATTGCGTCATCTCTAAGAAGGTAGTTTGCTACCCTAGTTTTCATTTTTGAGGTCCAAAGAAATGCGTTTAGAATCAACAAATGGTTTTATTCTCCAAAAATAAGCTATATATTCGTCTTTAAAGGATTGAATTTAAACAGATGTAACATTGTTTCAAAGCGGGTGTTTGTTACATCTCTCTTTTTTGTTTCGAAACATATAAATTAACAGAATTGACAGAAGGCATTTTCTACAAAAAAAAAAAAAAAACTGTTGATGGGACGTAAATGTTTCAATGTTTCTCCATTCTTTCCTTCTATGTAACATGTGGCCCTGTCACACATGTATGAAAGGGAGCTATTGTAAGAAACACATGCAAAGAAGTCTTTTATTAGTGTCGAAGTGATAAATAGATTAAAAGACTCTTCAAATGGTTCCTGATGCACGGCGACAAAATTATAAAATCTCGAAGGATTTTTGGAAGGTCCAATGGTGGTTAGGACAAAAACTGAGAGGGCCGGCAGCAGGTACGTGTTTCTTCGAATCAGAGATTACAGGAATCTTAAAAGAGGTTCGCTCAAGGGGCTTACAGAAGTAAATCGAAAAATGACTTTGAGACTTTGTGGTTCAAGCGAAAAGCTGCTAGCAGCACTACCAGTCATAACTAGTAAGAGAGAGATAGTAGAGAGGCTATATTTGCGAAAGGCTGCTATTCAACGAGAATACCAGCAAACGCAGGAGTAAAAAATTTGGCCACTGGAGAAAAAAGGCTGCCATTTGGATGATGCCTTTCAGGCGACTTACTTTAAATAAAACTTCACTATTTCGGTTGAGTGCATTTTCATGCAATATCCAGAACTAGACTATCGAGAATGATCGCAATGACCCGATACAAGTAGATGACAACTAAATTTGCCTAAATTATATCTCAGAGAAGCAATAAATATGTGTGTCAATTGGGCATAAAAAATTTGTAAATAAATGTACTTTTTTTTACTAACGCTTCTTGATCCCTATAGGTAACTAGTAACTATGTAAACTTGGGGTCACAACGTTACAAAAGAAACTATTTTTGGATTCACAATCCTCATTCAGGAATAATAACCTTTCGTGATTAAGTGGATGAACTCTAATTTTCCTATCTACGAATTATGATCTCGGACTCAGAATCATACATTAATATAGATTTTCACCAGATAAGAATAGTCTTCTCGAATACTGCGAAAAACTTAGAGGTACCGTCACATGTATTTCGCCATTTACAAGACTCTAAATGACGCAAGAAGATTTCGTATTCCCAATAATTTGAACTCTTTTTTTTGGATCTCTATCTTATTAACTCCGAAGGCATTTTGAGCAAAAAAGGAATGCCGTGTAAGTGAGCTATGGATTCTCATCCTGGCACTAGAACTAAAAGCAATTAGCGTAAAATCCCCCTTACCGAGATAGTTGAGGTTAAGTAAAATGTAATTCAAATTAATGATCCTGAAATGGGTAACGTTAATAAAAAGAGCAAATCTAAGGAAAACAGCAAGACACGTAGTTTAAGAGCAAGGAATCCTTGAAAGAATTTGTTTTCCCTGAGAAGACTGGTAGGCCCGATTGCCGAACTAAAAACCCTTACCCCGTCAAATCTACGACCTAGAACAAGATATCGAACAACCATTTGTTGTGAATACCGATCCCTCTAATGAAACTATTAACAAACAGAAACCCCCTCCTTAACTTTATAATAAGTTTTAAAAAAGTACAACTATGAAATTAAAGGAATGTATGAAAAATTCCCCAATGTTACTTGTAAGTCTTTCAAAAAATTCATAAAGCTTTTTACCAATGACTCGGAGAAATATAGTAGTCTTACTCACGCGTTAGCGCAGAATACGTACTATGAATTCTACATAATCGTGTCAAAGTTGAATAAGCGAATCAAAGTCATCATCAAAGGCTTAGAGCAGCTTTTTTTTCAAATTTTGGGGCACGCTTCCTTGGGAGGGAGAGCTAGCATATAGAAAATAAAAAAAAAAATTGGAATGAAGTAGAACAAAGTGCTTTCTGACATAATAAAAAAATACACATTTACACTGTGATATAATTTATATACATCATCTGGTGATCTCAAAAATAAAAGATTCCACTTCAAACGCTCATTAGCTATCTTTGATCCTATAACCAAATAAAAAAAGACATTTTCTTTGCTTTGCTGTAATCCCATGATGAGGAAGTTTTTTATTAGGTCTCTTTTAACACCGAAAATTCTACTTTTGATTCTCATCTATTTGACCTTCAAACACACTTACTGGTATGTTTCACTCCGTCTTTGTTTCAATTAGGAAAGTTGTAAATAATATTTTTCTGTTTCTTTTTTTCCCATGTTAATGAAAATTATGATATATGGATAAGCATATTGAGCGCTTGGAAGGATTATTTGGCCAAGATGTATTTTTCTGAGTATTCTGAAACATCATACGTAATTAAAAATGTTTTACACAATTATTTTTCAGAACTTACATCGTTATTTTTTTCTTGAATACATTTCATGGGAGCGGTCGAATGAAGCGCAAATTCATCCCAGGCATCCCATGATCGAGTTCCCTGTGCGACCACTTTTGTTCAAAAATATTTTCTATGAACATTTTTCACTTTCCCCTATGAGCATCTTTGTGCTTTTGACTGTTGTGTTGTTCCACTTATTATAGTTTATAAATGTAAATGAGCAGAATATAAAAACAATTGGGCATATATGATCTCTATGGAAAGAAGTTGAAACTGATCAAGCAATTGAAGAACCTGCCGAAATAATGCATATTAATCATTATAGAGAAAGTAAATATGAGAAAAGTTCTAGACATGAAACGTTGAATTGAAATTTTCAAATGCTGCCTAAAGAACTATATGAACAAAACTATGAAGCCATAAATGTAGCACTTTGCCTTGTCAAAAAAACACAAGGAAGAAAAAATTCAAAATGCTATTTGCAGATCATCAAACTGTGAACAAAGTATCACAGTTTTGCTCGAAAATAACGTTCCTGTATTGTTAGCTAAAAGT
>BMAV01003540.1:46877-57512 GCA_019973955.1 Trichonephila inaurata madagascariensis
AATTGTTTTACCATCGGACAATTTTTTCTTGCCAAGAGATGATTTTAACTTTCTCAAGCGACTACCCATTCGCTTTTGAACGTGGCCAACACACTCTATTTTTTCATTTTGATATTGTCACCATAAGGCTTTTTCTCCACAAGAGACATATATGTCTTTGTATCTCCATCTCCTATATACTGTTTATATATGAGCCCATGCTTAAATTCAGAACGGAAAAAAATTTCATTCATCCCACTCACTTCCATTTGTCCAGCAGACCCATTATGATTTTTTTTGCAGAAGGGCTGGTGTTTCGCTAAAAAAACACTGTATTTGGGTCCAAACTTTGGACCTTTAAATGAGTCGCACACCTTACAGAAGGATGACATAACCTCGATATCGAGCACCTTTCCACACTCTGCTCCAATTAACGTGCACACACCAACAAGTGATGTATGTCCACGAGTTTTCCATATGCCATCCCCACTGACAGCAATGCAGTTACGTGTTCCATCGAGAATTTTTTCTTTCAAAGCAGCATCACTCATCGACGCATTTGCCAAAGTCTCACACACATCTGCAATTTTTATATTGATACTGTCATATGCCTTTTGAGATACAGGTTTTGGCAATGACATAATAGTACAAAATGTACTTAACGCCGATAAACCTTGGCCTATACATCTCATGGCTAAGACAGATCTTCTATTTATTTCTGGAATGTTCTTTTTTGCTCCAATGAGCTCACATGAATTCAGTTTTTTTTTGCATTTTGCAATTTGAGCACATTAATAAAAAAGATGATGAAAGTCCTACATTAGATTTCTCGTTTATTTTTATTTTGCCATGGCATTCCAAACAACAAACATATTTTTCTAATTGGCCGAGAAAAAGACTGATATCTATCAGCCGATAACCTTTAAAATGCTGTGAAATATTAGGTTCACACGAATCCAAAAGATATTTTTCACTCGGCAACTTCCTATAGGAGGCACTATCGTTTGGTGCTTTCCTTACAAAATTTGTTTTTTTCTTCTTACTTTCACCAGATATTGTTTTCTTCAGGAACTTATTTATTGAAACCTTCTTTTTTTGGGTCTTTGACCAGACAATCGCTTTTTCTCACAATTTTCCATTTTGCGAAAGATCACACAAAAGTTGACATCGGCAGAAAAATCTAACAGCTTTGGAAGTAAACAGTACTGCAAAATAGAGAGTTGAGTTGCAGCTATGCTACCTGTTTCAAAAGTAAGAATTAAATTACCTATTTTAAAAGTAAAAATATTAAATGTGGCTCTTCTAAAAGCTAAGTTTGGATACCGTCAAACAGCTGTTAAAAAAAATGGGCGTGGCAGTTTTGTTTACTCCTGGGATGCTTCAGTTTTTTATTAATAACTCAAGAAGTTTTGATCGTATCATTAAAATATCGTTGCAAAACATTTAGAAAAGATAGGGCTATAACATATATTTTTTTCAAAAAATCGAAATTTTAGAAGTTTAAGGGTCTGAGACCCGTTAATAAACCATAACTGCCTCCTCTTATTATACTAAGAATAAAAAGAAACTATAGATATCAAATTAAAAGCCTGTACGAGAAATTCCCCAATCTTACTTGTTAGCGGTGTTGTTACTTGTTATATGGACTATTAAAACTGAGTAAGAGCGAGCCAAAGTTGATTACGGCACTCAAAGTCGTGATCAAAGTCCTACCGACTTCCACCATTAAAGAAAAAATTCATAGTGATNNNAGGTTCACTGACGTAGCTATTCCGTATATCAGAATTTCTCAGACACCCTTTTTGTTGCTGCTTGATATGTTACGAAATATTTACTTATATATGTTGGGGGCCCCATATTATTGATACAGCAGTAGCTACGCCCTTGTAAAGGATCTATACTCAGTGAAAGAAAAATGCTTGTCGAATTTCAAGTTTGTGGATGAAGCTAAGAAACGGAAAATTTTGTTTATAAAGCTCCACAAGCCCCTTGGGAGTCAATTTCCACAAAACCCTTCCTAAGCGAATTTCTAATTAATAAAAGAAACACGTTTATCAAATTTCAACTCTAAAAGTTCAAACACGAGAAATTTTTATCTGTATTGCCCCCGTAACCCCCTACCTTGGTGGCAACCATTCTGAGGGAGTCGATTTACATAAACCTGCTCTTAGCAAATCCCTACTCATTAAAAGAATAAAACTTACTAAATTTCAAGTCTGTTGTGTCTTAATGGTTTCGGAGATCTCGCGCTGAGGGAGCGAATCGCTTTTCTCCTATATGTATATGTAAAAATATAAAAATATTTTTAAAAATCGATGAAAAATGCACTCTTACAGGTCATTTATTTATTTTTTCAAATGCAGATCGCGTAACATTAAAAATGCATTAATTTGTGCTTAAGAGAAAAAAGTAGAAATTTTCCCTAAAATTAACATTACATTTTCGAATTCAAAATTACTTCTAAAGGAGTCTTAAGTTGACAAGTAGATTAGATGTCTGGGCCATAGATTTTAATTTTTTTTCATAAATTTGACGCATTGATAGAAACCTGTTGGTAAGGAATCTCAAATTATAACAAAACACACTCTATTAGATATTCTCAACAAATTTGCATTTTAAACTTTTGTTGTATGTTTAACACTTAAAATTTGTCTCATTCTAGCATAATTAAAATAATTTTACCGATTATTTTATTTGGAAATCATTTCAGGATTTTACATTTTTTTCCCCTCCATTTAAATAAAAAAAAGTTTAATTAACAACAATGTAACAATTAATTTATTACTTTTAATAAATACAATTGTACTTAGTCCAGAGTAAAAGCTACATTTCCGTCATTATTAATCTCCGAAATTTTTCAAATGAAAAACATAATTTATTATTTTTGCGGCGCTTGCGCTTAAGTCGCCAAAAATGATTCGACACATCCCAGTGATATCTTTAGACACCACATTTTCAACACAAGTCGGGAAATCAGTAACGTTTTTTCATAATACATCAAAAATAGATGAAAAACCAATGCGAACTAATATTTATTTTTGTTTTTATGTGCATATTTTGAGTTGTCGACAAGAACGCCTACTTGGCGAGATTTGAGCTGGCGAAAGGAAAAAAAGTATCCATAATTTAATACATATTTTATAATATGCCATCCATGAAACGCATTCATGTAACTGATTTTATAATAACTTGTATAAATTTATTGAATAGACTTAATATCCACGAAATTCTTTTAAAGGGAAGTTTTTACACACGTGATAACTTAAACATTGTAAATTTAAACTTTACAATGGTGTTTATTACAATTTTGATTTTAGAGATTAGTTACATTTATTCAATGTTAAAGGTCTTAATAAGCGGAATTTGTACGAATACGCTCCATAAGTGTATAATTTGCATAATAAAATACCAGGTAGGGATATCTCAAAATGTTTACTGTTCAATAAATGTAAAATGTAATGTTTTTAATGTTTTTTTTTTATAACTTTTTCACTAATTCACTAATCTTATGAATGTCAAGTAAATGTAGTGGATTGCAAAATAAAAAAAATCCAGTAATATATATATATATATATACAGTCAAACCCCGATTTAACGAATTCATCAGGACCGAACACTTTGTTCATTAAATCGGGGTCCAAAAATGATACAATTTTTTTCCACTTACCTTTTGGAAATTCTATAAGCAATTACACATAGAATATTCATAGTTAGAAATTACACAATTTTTATTCAACAGGTAAAAATACTATTGTGACGTTTGAAATACATAATGGTTGCGTGATTTTGATTAATTTAAATATTTAGTTTACTTGCGTCACAGCTACTATTTACAGAATTATACATTGAAGTTATTAAACTTATTAAAAGATTATTAGAGTTCAAACAGTGGTTTGTGAGAGGAGAGTTTCTTTCGGTGACCTCTCACTGGAAGTTCAAAGCATCTCTCCCTCTCTCTGCTCGGGGATCAGGGGCGGTACTTTTGCATCTCTGGTTGCATTCTGCCAGCAACCGGAAAGGGTCTCTCGGGATGTCAAAGGTCAGCGGGTGATCCAAGATGGTACTACGCAATAATTCAAAGTTGCACCTGTGTCTTTGCCCGTGTGGTGAATATTTCCACAAAGACGCCGCACAGAGCTGCGAGACGAAGACGTTACACTATTAATGAATTATTACGCACCAGTTAATTGGAAATTTAAATATACTGTAAAATAGATGTTTGAAACTCTTTTTGATTACGGACTCGAAAGAATTCTTTTTCGACTTTATACCGAGAAAAAACAACAACACTGCGTCATTTACATCATGCTGCAGAAGAGAGGTATGTTTTCACAGTTTTAAAACATTGCAAAACATTAGAAAATGTAACAGTTTTGATAAGACTTTCATTATCAATTTCTGCATTAGAATCGCTAATCATTGACCCCGACAAATAAATAGCTTCCTTAGCTTCAGTTTCACACATAGGCAATTCGTCTTTAAATATACCATAATTATTAAAATGTTAGAATAACCCCTACATCAGGAGTACTCAACCTTTTTTTTCCTGTGGGCGGCAAACATTTGTCAATTTTTTCTCGCGGGCCACATACATACGTTAGTTATTTCACGCGGGCTGCAATATGAAGATAATTGGAGGAGGGGGATGCTTTAAGACCGAGATAACGTTGGAAATTTAAAATGTGGAAAATTGATCAAAATATTATAACTCCTGTTTTGCTTTTTTTAATTATTATTTTTTATATTTTTTATTTTTGTCACTAAAATTAAAAACATTTATGAAACACTCCTTCACAATTTCTGCATCAGTCATCGGTTTCATATGATTACTAATAGTATAACGAACTTCTCATGGGATGTCTTTGTTACCACTGATGAAACACTTTGTTGCCGTTGAAAAGATTATTCGAGAGAAAGCCTATTTATCTCCTCTTGAAAGAGATCTTCGAGGAAAAGTGGCATTGAATGAGATTCTTGTTTATTGGTATTTTTTAAATACAGCACTTTCGTGATAAATCAAACAATTACTTATCCATGTTTGTATTTCTCCATAAAATAGTCAACCTCCCAATCGTCTTGAAACAATCTATTTTCTTCGAATATTTTTCACTTGAAAGATATGAAAGATAGTTAAAAATTAGTTCCGCCCATAAAATGGTCGCTACTCCACTGTTGTCTGTTATCACTAACCGTAACCGTTCCAAATAGAAAAAGGATATCCATTCGTTCCCTTACGACACCGACAGCAAAAAGCAAAATTGATATAGTTGATTGCTTGACAAAGGATTTTCCACCAAATTTTTTATACAATGTTCTTAAGTAAATTTCTCAGAGCAATGGGCCATGACCGGGCCACTTAAAAAGGGTCGGTGGGCCGCAGATTGAGTAATTGCTGCCCTACATTGTGAATTTGGATGAGATAGAAAGGAATTTCCTGTCCTGCTCAAGACTCAGGTTACACTCATAAATCATCTGCATTTGTAAAATGTCTAATAATGGCTTTCACCTTTGCTCGTTAAAATTTGCTGCTTACAAGAAAAGTGTTTTTCTGTTCCGGATAAAAAGGATATGTCATTAAAAAAATAATAATAATAATTTATTTTTTTAATACAAACTAATAAAAAATTTTTTTTTCAGCTACTGGAATAATTCGTTAATTTGGAGTTTATCATTCGTTGAAAAGAGGTTTTCGCCTTCATTCTAATCTGGGAAAGAGAAAAATTCATTTAATAGGGGTTCAAACCAAATGCAAATTTTTATGCACTTACCTTTTGAAAATTCCATAATAAGCGACTGCAAAAAAATTATCCATATCTAGAAATTACACGATTTTTATTCAACAGCTATTAATGAATTATTATGCACCAGATAATATGAAATTTTAAAATACTATCTGATAGATGTTTGACAATTATTTATTTATTATTATTATTATTATTTTTTTTTTTTTTTGATTCCTCACTCGAAAGAGTTCTTTTGTCTCCTTTATACATAGAATAGAATACTACGTCATTTACATCCTGTTGCATGAGGTATGTTTACACAGTTTCCAAGCAATGTAGAGCATTAAAAAATGCAACCATTTTCGTAAGAGTTTCATTATCAATTTCTGCATCAGAATCGCTATTCACTGGCTCTGACAAACTAACAATTTCCTAATCTTCAGTTGCACAAATAGGCAGTTCGTCATCAAATGTAGCATAATCGTTAAAATCTTAAAATATCCCCTGCGTCGTGGAGTGGGATGAGATAAAAAAGGAGTTTCGTGTCCTACAGTAGAACGTCGTTTATCCGAACGTTTATTATCCGGAGCGTCAAATATTCGGACCAGTTTTTAAGGAAACAAATTTTGAGAAAATTTCTTTTGGTAGAAAACGACGAAGAAAGTGTTGCTGCTTTTGCTGAAAAGCTCAATATGAAGGACGCCTGCTAAATGCTAACCAAAGCGGGGGATTCGTCCAAAGGGCAGAGCCTGAAAAATGCATAGAATAAGCTGTGACCAGATTTAGAAGACGAAAAAGACTTCAATGACGACCACAAGGAGGAAATTACCGACTTTGTCCAATCGATTCCAGGATTTCAAGAATGCGATGAAGAAGATGTAGAAACTTGGATGTGGCAGGTGATGCAGAAAACTCTGGATTTCAAATGCTAAATGATGACGAGATTGTGACTCCCATGCAAGAAGAATCCGATCCAGTCGACGATGAAACGGATGAAAACGAGGACAACAACAACGAAAGTAGCAAGGTTCCATCAAATGCTGACGCGTTGTTTGCATTAGAGACAAATATGGAGTGGTACGAACAACAATCAGAGTGCTCTCCTACTCATCTACTGCTTCTCAAAAGAGTCAGAGACCTTGTGACGGGTTCACGTGTCTTTTCTTTAACATAACCTCTGGGTTCTTTGATGGCCAAGATTAATGGCAACTCTTTTCCAACCAAAACCCAAGAAGCGAAATGCGAATAAGAAATGCAAATTAGATAGCTTTTAAAAGAACAGAAGTTTCAGTAAGCAGAATGGCAATTTGATGAATGTTATGTATGGAGGAGATACAAGCGTGAAGTGACAGCCTATTGTAAAGTTACCTAGAAACCCAGTCATAATTATAAGCTGCATACCATTGCACGCGCGCTCAGACGTTTCCATATAAAGCTTGAAGTTAAGTTTGGATTAAGGTAGGACTGATTATTTGATATTAGAGTTTGTAATATTATTAGAAGTGAGAGTAGGCGGATAATACAATTATAACGTAAAGAAAGTGATCTAAGTTACGCGATTCGGTTTAACTATTTTTGTGTGTTCGTTCATTCTAGATTCTCACTTATTTAAATTTATCTAAATTGTTAGACGTTTAAGTTATATTCTTAATAAAGTCATATTAAGAATTTAAAATGTCTGTTTATTCAGAGAACCCCACACCTCAAGCTCACGCTGACAATCAAAGATATGGTCACCAAAGGGGGACATATCACAACCTTTCAGTGAAAAAACGAAGGTGTACAATGGTACAGTGAAAAATAACTGATTATTTTCCACAATAAAGATAAAATTGCGACATTTTGCACCTATTTTGCTTTTTCTTCACGTACGTTTCCCGCATGTGATGATTTTCAATATTCGTATAGTGTCCGGTTTCATATACTGCATGGTTCGCTTTAGGTTTTCGGTTATCTGAACAATCGCGTATCCGAACGATGTCCGATCCCATTTGATTCGGATAAACGACATTCTAATGCACATAAATAATGAGAGAGATGGGGTTTTCAAATATTGTACTGATGTGTGAATGAACCTTCACACATCAGTATGACGCAGTATGATTTGTAAAACCTGAAAATGAAGAAATGCGTAATTCATCGATTGTGAAGTATAATGTACAAAAATCAGCAAAAATATAAAATTTAAATATGTACTGATTAATTTTTTTGTTAATTTTTCTTATGAATCAGCATGGTGTCAAATACGGGAAAAAGAAAAATAAAGACTTCGATATTGATGCGGTGATGTATGACGCAGATGAAAACGAAGAAAACGACGTTGAAACTGTAAATAATGGAGGTAAGAATAGAGTAATTGTTACAAGATTTCGAAATATTTTTCAAATTTTGTTTTCTACATGTTTCAAAATATAAGAACCTAAAAATTGAAAAAGAAGAATATTCCTCAATTTATTCTCAAATTTTATTTATTTATTCTTTTTTTACTGGCATCACTTCTTGAAATTTAAAAAAAAATATAATTGGATAAGTTCATTGACGGTCACCCAAAAGACTGAAGGGAATCAGACTTTATATTTGGGGAAAATGATCAACAGATAATATCATTGTATAAAATTCAATAACTTATATTTAATCAATTATCTTAATAAAAGAATAATTTAATATATTAATATTTTATCAGCCAGTACTGAATAGAGGCGAAATCCCTAGCTACGAGGAGACTCAAACCTTAACCAACAGAAAAAAAATTAACTAACCTGACCCTGAAAGTCTCGAAACGCAGACAAGCGGTTGGCGGTGATATTTGTATAAGCCAATAATGGCCTCCCGACTGAAGTGATGATTTTAAACCAGCGGTATGTTACGTATTTACGGATCGGAAGGTGCCGAGTTCTATCCTCCTCATTGGTGAACTTGACGCTGAACAAAGACAAACGTAACTTTCACGCAGCTGTCGTGGCGCCATCTACCCACCACAAAAGCAATCAAAAACCGTCAGATCCTCTTGACGGAGCAAAACAAAGCCGTCATAATACACTTGACGCAGCAGCAACAACTGACACGCTCACCATTACAACTACATCTTTCGTTTGCCTATCCACCGACTCACTGGTGGGGGAGTGTGCAGAGGTGGTATTTATATAAGCCAGTAACAGCCTCCGGACTGAAGGGATCATTTTGGTCTAGCGGTATGTTACGTGTTTACGGATCGGAAGGTGCCGAGTTCTGTCCTCCTCATAGTTAATCCTATGTAACAGGAATGCGAAAATGTAAGAGGTGCACTTAAAGGGAAGCGTTTTAAGGCAGGAGCCACAACTGTGCCCACTGCACAGGGCCTCGATCTTGTTAGGGGTCCTAGTATCGTTCTCGACTCGGCATCAATTAGATCATGATCCATATATTTTTAATCGTCAAATTCCCGGACATATTCTTCGTAGAATTGCCAATTTCGAACTATATACCAATTGACAACAATGGCAAAACTGCATTATTATGTCAGGTCCGTCCCCCAGCTCTACCACCATATACCAGTGTTGATCATTTAGTCAAAAGGTGGAAGTCGGCCGAGTAAATTTGTTCCTTCGTTTGTGAGATTATGAGTCACGCACATTTATTTGTTATTCTTTACCTTTTGTTCAAGTATTTTTGACAACTTAAAAGGGTCACAGGTGAGACCTACTTTTGCAAAGGGACTCAGGGTCTCAAAAAATCTTAAAACGTCCCAAACTCTAATTCGTTTCTTCTAATTACAAATACTCAACGAAGTTCTTTACACCTAAAAACGCTTGGAGAATTACAATCTCAATATCCTCTCTGAATCCATTTCAGATCTCTGTAAACAGCAAACCTAATTTGCATCTATCACACCACCTTCACAAATAAAATCAATGAAACAATCGATAAAATTGATTTCTCTACAGGTTAGTTTAGAAAACGAGTGGAGAACCCGCTACAATGCAACTCTATGAAAGACAACATATATCAAAGCTAATTTATTGGACAAATAGCTTAAAATGCTTGGATCAAATGGTTGAAGTAAGACCTCAGTTAGACTAACGTTATATGAAAAAAAAATCGGTATATATTTTTTGTAAGCGTCGTGTAACTGTTCTTTTTCTTGGGGTACGTCCTCTAGTGATAACACCAGCCATTTCGTAAGTCATTGATTATTTTCTTTATAAAATAAAACCGTGTGTAAAAAAACTTTACAAATAAGTAAAGTAAATGTGAAAGTAAGCTAGTGATTTCTCTGAA
Source organism: Trichonephila inaurata madagascariensis (assembly GCA_019973955.1). Taxonomy (NCBI): domain Eukaryota; kingdom Metazoa; phylum Arthropoda; class Arachnida; order Araneae; family Nephilidae; genus Trichonephila; species Trichonephila inaurata. Next base: position 56,837 of record BMAV01003540.1, read on the forward strand.
ATTGATTTGTTTATGTTTAGATGAAAAATATTCACCATTGAGAAAAATAAAGCAGCTGGTTAAACAAAGGAATGATGTCATGATGTCTTTAAAATTTCACGTAAGTATTCCTTCTGTTCTTAAGGAGAAAAAAATTTTTTTAGTAGTATATTGAATATATTGATATGGGGAAATGACTATGACCTTAGAATGATATTAATGATTTATTAAACAATAAAAGAGGGAATAGTTAATTATACATTAAACACCAAAGGAGAACGTCTTTCTATGTCTAGTGTTCGGCGTCTCTCGGCGTCCGTGTAAGTGATTTTCTGCACAGTCCCTTGTCGGGCACTATTGGCGGGGTGTGACGTCAGTGTTGATTGCTCCATTTGGCGTAACAGGGGGAGAGGGATGTGACAGTGCACATATCCAAGCCTACATTGATATGTTACGTGTAGATCGGGGTTTGAGGATTTTATGTTATTAGTCTCAAAGAGCAAAACAGTTCTTTAAGAATGATGAAAATTTATTGGGGAAAAATAATCCTTAGAAATACAGGATACAGTAGTAAATTCTGTAAAATCAATTCCAGAAGGTCTTTAGACCCTCTATGTAACGCTCAGACACAATTATCATTGTCTAAAAATACAAATGCGTAATGATTAAGATTATTCCGCAAGCACTAGCTCGATAG
>BMAV01003541.1:0-37730 GCA_019973955.1 Trichonephila inaurata madagascariensis
CCTTGATGCAAAAGTATAACTAACTCAAATTCAATTCCTACTATTAGCCACACTGTCTTTTTATTTATTTATTTATATATTTGATATCTATTTATTTATCTTGATGGAATTTTCAATCGTTAATAAAATACTTTTTAAAGGGCACTGAATTGAGCTAAAATTTTATATACAGGATCTTTTTTGGATGACAGTACAATAATTTAAATAAAATTAATAAAAAATTGATTAAACTAATTAATTAAAGAATTACAAATACAAAAGTTGGCGACTTAGCGACCATTTTGAGACTTGCGTCAAAACTTAAAAAGGGTTTTTTTTCCGGGTTAAAGCTTTCATTTGGGACTGAAATTAAAAGGACAATACGATACTTTAATGAAAATTTAAAAAAAACCCAATTTCCCCTTAATGTTGTGATTTGTTCTATTTATATACAATTTTTATATTAATTGTAACTATTTAAAAAAAAAGTAGCTAAAAAATAAAAATTTTTCGTTGTTGATCTAAGTAGGTTGATTTAAAACTTTTTTTTTATATTATTGTTTCTCTTCCACTGGCAAGACCCCTTTTGGCGCTGTGGACTCGATTCATCTGACGTCATAATCACATTATGGTACGCCGGGGTTTTAAAACCACTATTTGGGCCCCAAATTTTCAATCATAAATTTTTATGCGCCCCCAAATAATAATGTATTAAAGCAATAGTAATGCACTTTGAAAGCAAAAAATACGGTCATAATTATAAACCGTCAGAAACAAGAAAATTTTAAAATTTTTGTATATGAAACTTTTTAAGTAATATATATTTTTTTTTTTTTACTTTTAGTTCGATGCATAAAAAAAAACGTGTTTTTTAGTTTGTTTTAAATATAATTTATTTTATAATTTTTTTTGCTATACACGAAAAAAACCACAATTCCAGAGTGCATAATTTAAAAAGAGAAAATATTTTTACCTACTTTCAAGGATTTTTTCAATTTTTTTTTTAATAATTTGAAAAAAAATCCAATAAAACTAAAGAAAATGTTCCAATGTGCGTGTCCTTAATAAAGGACATAAATCACAGAATTTTCGCTAAGAATACAGGAGTTTTATTTTTCCCAAAAAAACTGTCATATTTTTGTTCACGTTATTGCAGTTTTGTTTAAAGTTTTATGATCTACAAATAGCATTTTTAACTTTTTTTTTCCTTGTGTCTTTTTTACAAGGGGAAATGCTAAGCATTTATGGCTTATGTTTTTTCACAGAGTTCTTAGGCAGATTTGAAAAATTTTAATTCAACTCAAACGTTTCATTCATCACTTATCGCATATTTATTTTCTATCTTGATTAATATGCATTTTTTCATCAGGTTTTCCCAAATTTCTTGATCAGTTTCAATTTCCTTAATAGAGATAAGATCCCCTGCCCATTTTTTTTTATTCTGCTATTTACATTTATAAAAACCCTAATAAGTCTAAAACAGAAATCAAAACCACAAAATTGTTCATGGGGGAAAATACAGCATGTTCTAAAAAATAATTGTGTAAAACGTTTTTTTTTGCATTATATGTTTTGAATATGAAGAAATCTGGCCAAATAACCCTTTAGAGTGCTCAATATGCTCTTATCCATATATAAAACTCATTCATATGGGGAAAAAAAACAAAGAAAAAAATTATTTTCAACTTTCCAAAAGAAAAAAAAAACGGAGGAAAACACAGATTTGAAGGTCAAAATATGATAATCAAAAGTAGTAAATTTTGGGGGTTTAAAAAAAACGTAATAAAAAAAACTGTCATCGGGATTACAGTAAAGCCAAGATGTCTTTTATTATTTGGTTATAGAATCGAAGATAGCTAATGTGACCGTTTGAAGGGAATCTTTTTTTTTTGATGATCACCAGATGATAAAAAAAAAATTATATCAGTGCAAATGTGTTTTCTTATTATGTCAGAAAACATTTTTTTTTTACTTCTTTCCCAAAAAAATTTTTTTTTAAACCTTTTTTTTCAATATGCTCGCGCCCCCCTTTAGAATTATCCCTCCCCCCCGGGGGCGCCCCCAGTTTGGGCACTTTTTACGCTAAATAAATAGCCACGCGTTTCGTTGACTGAGTATTTGGGGCATTTTCGAGTACTACTATCATATAACAAAATGGAATATTAGCGTTTAAAATTGCCATAATGACTTAAGGAGGAAAAGTGTTTTTCGGTTTCCACTGAAGAATCCATATTTATTAAAAAAATGGATACAAAACCTAGATCGAACATACTTCAAACCCTAACTATTCATCAGTATGCTCCGATTATTTTGAAGAAGCATGTTTTATTTATCAGACTTTCACCAGCAGAACATTAAAACCAAATTCAATTCCTAAAAGATTCTGTTTTTCCGAGCCCCCATTTATCCATAGGATTTTGCAGAGAAGGAATAAATCTTCAGTGTCAAAAAAATTAAAAGATATTTCAAAAGACATTTCGACTGAAATGTGAGTATTTTTTAATTATTCCGGTACTTATGTACTATTACAGCTATCGCTAATGTTCAAAATGACTCGACAAGTTGGTGACTCCGATTTCATATGTGTCACATGCGCTGTATCAAATACAACGACGATGTTTGAAGTTTTAAAAACAGTCTGAAATATTTTCTGAGTGTTTTGAATTCAAAGAATTTTAATTTTGCAAACATAAAAAGAAATACGTAGGTAACGTGTAATACGAATAGATGTTACTGTTTACTTCATAATCACGTGATGATCAGCAAACGATTGCAGCGTTTTCTGGTGATAAATTGACCCCATTCGGTTACAATTTAAATTGGCTTAAAGCAAGTCAGAAGGGTTTGAAAGATGACGCTAGTGAAAAAGTCATTATGAAATCGTCAAATTTGTGGTCACAATTGCTAATGATGTAATGAAGGACGACAATTTTCCCATTTAAAAAACAGGGTAACCCTTTTTAAACCCAAAGGGGAAGGGGAAATTTTTATTATTATTATTCCTTACGCAGATATTACCCCACCTTTTACTCCGTGCCCGTTTGACATTGAGTTTCGGGACAACCTGTACAATCTTTTGATTTAGAATAAGAAAAAAACAACTAGATAAAAAAGTTTTAGCATGCCTAATTTGTCATTTAAGGTATCCGACTACGTTCGGGACCATGATTTTAAAAAGGCGCATAAATGGATAATTTTCATGATATTTAGTGTCACTTAGATTAGAATACATGTATAAAATTGTTTTAAGGACATTTTGACAAAAAAAATTATTTAAAAAAAAAAATATTTCGGCAAAAAATTAACTTAGAATAACCTTTTCTCAAAATGATCTCCATTTTTGAAAAGTGCTTCTATTATAATAATATTTTGCCTGTATACAGCTGAGACTACTGTACAGAGGCTCAACCATGAATTTTGAAAAATTCACATTATTTTCAGAGTTACAGCCATTTGAAATTATTATCGGCGTTTTTTTTCTTAAAATTTCTCCCCTCTGTTGTCGTAAAACATGGATAAACCCACTACTAAGTTATACATTTCAAACATTCTATTTGAGCCTCTGTACAGAGGTCTGAGATATATGCAGGCAAAATATTATAATAGAAACTTTTTTCACAAAAGGAGAATATTTTGAAAATGAGCCATTTTATGCTCATTTTTTGTGAAAATATTGCACTTAAATAATTTTTTACTGTAATACTATTCTTAAAACAATTTTATATATATTTTCTAATATAAGTAACACTAAATATCATAAATATTATCCATTTATAGGCTTTTGAAAAATCACGGTTCCGAACGTAGTCGGTTACCTTAAATACACATTAAATTTTATATATATTTAAGCAATTGTTTTCTTAAGGAACTTTAAAATTCCTCTGTAACAATTGCCTATATACATCGTAAATCCTCTCTAACTTGGGTTATCTTCTGTCCAGCCAAATTGGCAGTTAAAGCTAGAACAGTGCCACTCGAACGCCTGTACCAATTAGTTTTTTAATAGTCAGTTAGATAGATTATAATACGGGGGATTACCGAGAGGGAAAAGTAGATTTTGTAGACGACATAGCCACTCCAATTATTCCCTTAATTATAACTGCATGGCTACTTAAATGTTACAGGATCTTGGAGAATTTTTTTTTATGCAAGTGAGATTACAGATAAGTAAACGTTTATTTTTACCTTTTAGCTTGTTTCTTCACATATAGCGTACAGTAGAACCTTTTTTGTGCGGTTCTTTTTTTATGCGAATTTATTTTTGTGCAATTTTATTTACTTGAAGAGGGTTTTTTGTGTGTGCGCGGCATTTTTTTATGCAGTATATGAATTTGAACGGCTTTGGCGACACTGTAATGCTTGCTATCAATGTACGTGTATACTCTTCAAGACGCTCTGTTCATTGATTATAAACAGTCTCTTTACAATACGCTTTCAATTGCTTTCTCTCAACGTTCTAGCAGCACTTACTTGATTCAAGACGAAACTTTCAATGACAATGACATTATGAATATTTTGATAAATTATGTAGACGGACAAGATGAATCGGATTCTTTGAGAGAAAATTATGTACAGGGATCCAGCTTTCCAAAAAATCAGAAAAGCATTTTCTTAAGATCAGCGTTTCTCAAACTGTTGGGCTCGCCCCCCTTGAGAGGTGGGATAACTCAACAAGGAGGGCGCGAGCATATTGAAAAGTTGGAAACTAAAGATTATTCAAAACATTACTAATTTACTGAAACTAATCAAACAAAATACTTTCTAACATAATAAAATATGTTGTGTTGTTACTAATGCCACCCTATTGGCAAAGGCCAGATCGAGGCCCACGAAATGTATCATGACAAAGGACTAAGTGACGCCTGTCGTTAGCCGTAGCTTTGAGCACCATTTAGGTGACAGAACGGTTTGGCTCAATTCCACCCCAATTTAGAGGGAGAACACTCTGGGGGTGGTCAGAGGCCTCCCACCTCTCTTCCCCTTCCATCAACCTCACCAGAGGACTTGCGGCTCTATGGCTATTTAGAGTACCCCCATGCCGCGCAGGCGCTATACATTTACAAACATCCATGTCTTCTCCGAGATTCGAATCCAGTCCCTACAGCACAGCAGTCAGCTTCGCTAACCACTATACCGGAATAATAAAATATAAAACACACATTTACACTGATATAATACACTTATAAATGTAAGTGTACTGTACAATGTATTTTATTATGAATTTATCAATACTAAGTTAAGAACAAGTTTGATAATTATCAGTGACCCCACGAGCTTGTATTAACACTTATCTTGATGATTTGTACAATTTATAATTAATTCCTTAACTGCCGATTAAAAATTACGCGGTTCGGTCTCCAATGCCACAGTTTTCCACGTAGATGTTTTTTGAGGGGTGGGGGGAGGAGAAAAGGAATAAATAAGTAAAATCCTCTGAATTAAGTAAATCCTTTGCAAAGACCGTCAAGGTCCTTTTATTGTATTCCAAAGCCTTCGGAATAATTGTATGGATAGAAGTGCACAGAAAAGATCGTACTTCGGAAAGACGTATATATACGTCCAGAAGATCAATGCTTTGGCTGAGCGAGACATTTATATACGTCAGTGGCACATAAGAGATTAAAGTCATACTTTAGTTTTAGTATAAAAGTATAGTATTATTGACTTCAATACAATGTTATTGTATGAAGGGGGGCGCGATGAAAATGATGATTGAATATTGTGTCGCGAGTATTGAAAGTTTGATAAGCAGTGTCTTAAAATTGATACCAATTCCGAAATCAGTGTGAAATTCCGAAAAGAGCTTGATCATGCATATCTTTTTTATCGTGACTTTCACAAACAACTGATCAACCGGCTGTCATTACAAAAATTTATCACTCACTTTATGGTGCCAAAGAATTAATCAATTAAAATTGTATCTTCATGTAACGATAGCAATTTTGAACTAACTCATCACGAGAAAGAAGTGGATTATGACGAGTAGCAGTGAATTATGTATGTGCATTTTGTGTGAAAATTTCTCCATGTATACCAGCGTTTCTCAAACTGTGGTTACCACCCCCTAGGAGGGCTTGATAACTCCGCAAGGGGGCCGCGAGCATATTGAAAAGTTGTAAACAAAAGATTATTTTTAAAAAATTATTAATTTACTGAAAGAAAACAAGCAAAACACATTCTGACAAAATAAAATACACACATTTGCACTGATATAAAATAAACTTATAAATGCATCAGTATACTGCCCAATGTATTTTATAATTAATTTAGCAATACTATAAAAACAAGTTTAATAATTATTAGTGAATCCTTGTGCTTGTCATATATAAAATTATGTACAAAATTTAACAATTATCTTGATAATTTGTATGGTTTATAATCAATCGCTTAAATGCCGATAAAAAGTTACTCGAGTCGCTCCCCAATGCCACCGTTTTGAGGGGAGGGGGGGAGGAATAAATAAGCAAAAACCCTCTCTGAAAAAAGTAAATACTTCACAAATACTGTCAAGGTCCTTTTATGTCAATCCAAAACCTTCGAAATAATTGTATTGATAGCAATGCATAGAAAAGATCGTACTTTGAAAAGACGTGTATGTACGTCTGGGGACAATTATCGCTTTGGGTGAGCGAGGCATTTTTATACTTCGGTGGCACTAAATAGGTTAAAGTCGTATTGTAGCTTTAGCGTCAAAGTATAGTATTATTAAATTCGATATATTGTTATTGAAATGAAGGGGCGCTCGATGAAAATTATGATTGAATATTGGGTCGCAAATATTGAAAGTTTGAGAAGCACTGATGTATACAATAAGAAATTAAATATTTTTAAAATGTCTCCATGTGGAATTTAATTATTTACTTTGTTTGGAAGTACTTTATCGTAAATTTCATAAATAATTGGCATATATTTAAGTGCGACTTTTTTTTATGGGGTCCCTCTCCGCTGCATAAAAAGTTTTCTACAGTATGTCGACAAAGTTGTAAGTTATATGTAAGTATTTATGTAAGTTTCGCATATTTTTTTCGTGCGGTTTCTTACTATGCACTTCCTATCTACCGCACAAAAACAGGTTGTTGCTCTACTAATTTCTAGATTTTAAATTTGATAAAAATTAATTATTGTGAATATCTGCTTGTAATCATTTCGTGTCCGATGGCTTCCCCATCCATACTGTGTTCGAATCCCATTGGGAACCCTAGCAAAATCTGCTTTTTACTCTATATGAAGAGTAAGTATATACCACGATATATCTTATAATGTTAATGGCAATGAATATTTAGCACGTTTAAAAATATCAGCAAGGGAGGAAAAAACATAATCATTGTAGTTTATACGATTAAAGAGGGAAGAAAAAAAAAGGATTCCTAAAAATAATGAAATAAGTCTAATAACATAAAATTTATTTTCCATTTGACAAATTGTGTATGGTTTTCGAATGTTTATACTGACTAAATTTTTCTCATAGGCATAAAAGTCATCAAATCAAGTTGAAAGCAATCAAAGTTATTCGATATAAATCAATTCAACATTGCAATAAATTATTGATCCAATTTAAATATTTGATACTTTTTAGACTTTCTTGTAGCCGAAATTTGGTTTTAATTTAATTCTTTTCCGGAGAAACAATTTTTCTCTTTTGAATCATTTGCAAGACATAGAAGTATGTTAAAAGAGGTATATTTGCGAAACTTATAGCTGGTTTGCTTTTTTAAATTATATCTAGTGATTTTGCAAATGAAGCAAAATATAAATTATATAATTTAATAATGTGAAAAGAGTATGAATCCATAACAGAAAATAAATATGAATTTGGAATACTGTTGAATGTAAGTGTGAATAAGGCTGAATTCCTTTATATTTTATGTCCTTCAATTAAAAAAAAAATACTTGTATACAAAAATGCATCCCCAGACGAAAATAAATACAAAAAAAAAATAATGATAATAATAATAATAATAAAAAAATTACTTTGTTACAAAAAGAGGATTTTTTTCAATTTCAGAATCATGTAAGCTTTTTTTATTGATGTTGATGTATAAAAATTACTATAGAAGGCCAAATCAATTACTTGCACAAAGTATTAGATTTAAAAAAAAACAAGTAATATAAAAAAAAAATTAAGTCAATTCCTACTTACATCAAAAAAAAAAATTTGTTTTAGCTACTTTTTTGTTGAATAATTACAATTAATATAAATATGTATACATATGACAGAATCACAACATTATGTGGTAATTAATTTTTATTAATTATCATTAAAGTATCGTATTGTCATCCAAGACAATCGCCTATATAAAATTTCAGTTTAACTGAATACTTTAACACGTGAGAATAAAACCTTTTCAAGTTTTGACACAAGTCGCCAAAAATGATGCCAACGTGGTTGTATTTGTATTTCTTTAAATAATTAGCTTTAATCAATTAATTTTAATTAATTATTATTATATTATTGTATTGTCATCCAAAATAATCCTGTATATAAAATTTCAGCTCAATTGAGCGCTTTAAAATGTATTTTATTAACGATTGAAAATTCCACCAAGATAAATAAATATATAAATATATAGAGATTGCGAGCTAATAGTAGAAATTTTGAATGAAGCGTTTCACGTAAATGGAAGGAAACGGAAAAAATGAATTTCCATTGGGTGTGCCAGGATCAGAATTGCATATAAGACATGGAAGTAATATTAAAAGATAACAATTTTTCAGTTATGCAAGGAAAATTCTTCGGAAAGTTTTTAAATAAATGCAACAACAATGAAAAGAATTCTAGTATTGTTGGTATTGAAATGATATCTGTGCTGCTTGTATTTTCAGGTATGCACTATAATGATACAAAAATATATGATGTTACTTCTTGCAACTACAAAAAATCATCAGAAATTCAAAACAAATACAAATTTTAAAAATAACCTAAATTTTATGTGATTTTATTCAAAATATAAGACATTTCCAATAATAATTCTAAAATCAATTATTTCTAGGTATATAAAAAAAGAATTCCAATCAATTCAATCTTTTTTTTTTCTTTTGTCATGTACACAATTTCAACAAAATCTTCGAAAACCTATGCCTTGGAAATAATATTGAAATACATTTATACTTAGAATATTTGACCATATAACTCGATGTTTCGAATTTATTCTCAAGATTTTTTTTTTTTTTTGCTGTTGAACTAGGTAATGGATTCTGAATTACTTTTATCGATCCTGGAGTTTGAGAGCAATATCCATTTGAATAACAGAGCAGTAGAGTTTGTTATTTAATACTGTTAAATATAAATCTGAAATCAAATGAAACAAAATTTTAACTACATACATATTTTGTTTTATATAATATATGTTAGGGAGAAAGATGCTTAGTTGTTTTATTTTAATAATAATTTAAATTATTTAAAAGGATATAATTTCTTGATTAATAATACTACTTAATTTTCCCCTGCTCTTATACAATCTATCTACAGTATGATGACAAAAGTTCCTTGTCACCCTCTTCGGAAAGACTGCTGCTATATTCATAAAAATGGTATCTAGTTATAGTAAAATAGCCATCTACAACACCATCTGGTGGAAAACTAATTAGTATTTCCATCTCGAAACGGAAAGAGATTGGGGAAATAAGTGATTTACAAAAAGTTGTAGAACATCATCGATTTAGTATGAAAAGACACCTTATGGACATTAATGTAAAGAATAGAACGGTTAAAACGTATATTTATTTCTTCGGGATTTCTTACATTGTGACGAGACAAAACTTGAACAAAAGGAGAAATGATTATCATTCGGGCAAAATACGACACCGCAATGTTGCACAACGGTATCGCATGTGATTCCCTATAAAAAAGGACCGCGCATCATAAACCGAGGTTTGCATTCGTATACTGATTGTCTTTGTAAACAGAGTGTCCTCATAACAGAGATACGTAGATCGTGTAAAATAGTGTTGCATCAACTCAACTAAACTTGCGCTTGGTTTTCAAAATTCTTGCTCTATGCAAATACATAAGGGATGTCACACCTGTTTACCTAACACAGCTATAAAAGAGATATCATCTTGGCGCTGTGGTATATTGATGCTCATGGTCATGGAGCAATTTTTCAAAGCTGAGTATTGTGAGATAGTTTTACTCTACAATGTGAATGTAAACGGAGTGCGTGATCAGCAGCAAAGTTGTTATTTAAACATTTCCCTGCATGCCCACAACCTTCTCATCAAACCATCCTGACTGTTGTAAAACATCAAAGGGACACAGGGTGCGTGACTAGTCAAGCTCACTTTGGTAAAGAATCTAATGTAGTGCGGCAAATTTAACGAAATAAGGTATTAGCATACGCATTTTACACATCCAAAAGGCAGCACAAGAGATGTCAATACTGCAGCCTCTCTAAAAGTCAGGTTTGAAAAATTCGAAATTAATTAGGAGCTCGTTCATACCGACCAAAGCCACGAGAGGATTAACTGCACAGAAATAACTCCGCAATGTGGAGGGCCCCAGGATTCTATGAGAACCAAAGCCTGGCTTACGCCAAATACGAACCCTTTGTAAGATCTGGCTCGGGGCCCAAAAACCGGAATCTGCAGGTGGGCCTTAACATTCCCCGTTACGCTACTGACACTATGCATGTTGCAACTTCGTCATGAATCTGATAAAGGCTCAGTCAATATTATTGATACATAGTGCAGACGGTTGAGGCATGCTTTCAGTGGAATAACCTGTACAATAGGCAAAGAACTCATTACTAGACGCTGGGAATCCTAAACGTTTTACCGATGTTCAACATCAAATGCAGATTGCTGTTAACGTTTTGTTTGCATTTACGATAACAAGCTGATCGGACCAATACTTCGAGATGACATAGTAACAGGTGCACGATATTTACAATTGCTATACGGAACGTAATATACGGTTTTAAAGAGATACTGCAGTTGTTTAATCTTAGGAATCTATAGTGTCAACATGATGACTCACCTGCTCACAAGAAATCTCCATTGAAGCATTACCTTGTCATGGAATTCGGGAACTAAATAATTGGGTATGGCGGTGTCAAAAATTGCCCCACGTTTGAATGATGTAGACTTTTCCTGTGGAGGTTTCTAAAATAGCAGGAGCATACGACCACTCCGCAACCTATGTAGAACCTTAAATAGTACATTACAGATGCTTTTGTCAACGTGTGACGCTCTATGCTCAAATGCGCGCAGCATGACACTCAAACGAATATCCAAATGTGTATTGCAGCTGGCGGTGGAGGTGTACTGTTGTTTTTCTCCTTCTTCCGATCATTTCCTCACGTTACACTGTAGGAAATCCTAATAAAATCCAACGTGTAAATATCCGTTCAATTCATGGTATTAATGTCCAAGAGATGTCTCTATGTATTAAATGGATGATGCTTTACAATTTTTTTGTGGAGAGAATTCCCTTTTTTTCCCCTACCTCGTTCCGTTTTCGAGATATGAATGCAAACTCCACAGTTTTCCACCAGGGTGGTTTATTCAGTAGCTCACGGCTATTTTACTTTACATAGACCAGCGATACTCAACCTGCGGCCCACCGGGCCTTTTTAAAAGGCTGAGAAATTCATTTATTTATAAAAATTTGGTGAGAAATTCTTTGTTAAAAAAACAAATATATCAGTTTTGTTTTTTGTTGTCGATGTTGTATGGGTGCGAATTGATATATATATATATATACACTGGTGTGCAAAACTTAAGCAACAGGTGGACTTATTGCCATAACTTCACGAAAAATCATCTGAACGACATGAAATTCTGAAATGAGGGAGAGTATTATGTACGTAAAAGATGACGAAAGCATCGGCGCTGAAAAAGGAATACAACGCATACGGTATGGAATCAAACAAAAACAAGTTTTATTGAACGCATAGTATCGTGACTCATGATTGTCTATCCAACAGGAAGAACAACAAGCAGATGTTCCTTAATATGGTATATGCCCTCCCCTTACTACAATGGTTGCTTCGCACCGTCTCCGCATACTCAGAACCAGCTGGTGCAACATTTCTTGAGGTAGGAGTGTCCATTCCTCAATCAACATCTGTTTGAGTTGTTGGTTGTTCTCCGGATGAAGTAAGCGTGTGGCAATACGTCTCCCCAAAGCATCCCGCACATGTTCGATGGGATTTAAATCTGGGGAGCACGCTGGCCAATCCATTCGAGTGATATCTTCACTTTCCAGCAGCTCCTCAACAGCAAGAGTGCGATGTGGCCGTGCATTGTCATCCATAAAAATGGTCTGGGCCAATGGCACCTCGGAAAAGATGCACATGGGGAAGAAGTACCTCCTCACAATAGCGATTCCCGGTTACAGACCCTCTGTCGAAAATGTGAAGCTCAGTTCGCCCGGTCAGCATAATGTCTCCCCAGACAAGAACTCCAGGCCACCGGAACGGTGTCTTTCCTTGATGTTACTGGGATAAAACCGGGTCCTGATCTCTCTCCAAATCAAAACGCGTTGAGAATCGCTTCTGGTACTGAACCGACTCTCATCCGTAAAGAGGACATGACTCCATTGATCAGTTGTCCAGTTTTTGTGCTCTCTGGCCCACTGTAAACGGTGGCTTCGGTGGCCAACTTTCAACGGGAGGCAGCGTTCAGGATGGCGGGCGAACATTTCCCCTTTGTGAAGGCGTCCGGCCACAGTAAACCGTGACACTTGTCAACCCGTTGCTGTACAGAGTTTCTGAGCAATGGAACTTGCTGACTGCTGTCGACCTCTTTTCACCTGCAGGGTGATATATCGGTCATCCTCTGCAGTTGTCGTCCTCGGGCGGCCACCACCAACCTTTCTAACAGCTGTACCTGTGGTTTGGAACGCTTTCCAAGTGCGCGAAACGACACTTTTGTTGATTCCGAACTCTGCAGCTACACTGGTGACAGTACGCCCCTCCTCCAGCTTTCCGATCATTCTTCCACGTGTGAAGTCATCCAGGTGATTTCTTCTAGCCATATTTCACGAACTGACTCACTGGCACATGCAGCGAATATGTTGAATTGCGTCTCCGTCCTTCATTTTATTCTACTGTTGAGCAGCGCGCGCCGACGTCACACGTTTTGCGTACGCTCACATCGCTTCTGACGTTTTGTTCCTGATATTTGCATACGCATGACGTTTCTACAGACTTACGTGTTCACTGTACTGATCTCAAGACCTCCTTTTCTGCAATTTCATGGCTATCTGCTAAATTTTTACATTGTTGCTTAAGTTTTGCACACCAGTGTATATATATATATATATTCTGATTAGCGATAACAGATTAGTAGTAGTACAACAGTACAGTACCAACAGTAGAGTAGCGACCATTTTATGAGAGTGGAGCTAATTTTTAACTTATATCTTTCACATCTTGCAAACAAAAAATATTCGAAGAAAATAGATCGTTTTAAGACGATTGGGAAGTTGACTATTTTGTAGTAAAAAGCAAACATGGATCAGTAATTGTTTTATTTGTCACGAAAGTGCGGTATTTAAAAAATTCCAATAAACAGGAATCATTCAATAACATTTTTCCTCGAATATCTCTTTCAAGAGATGATAAATAGGTTATCTTGAATAATCTTTGCAACAGTAACAAAGTGTTTTGTCAGTGGTAATATCACAACGGTAACAAACATGCTATGAAGTGTGTTATATTATTGGTAATCATATGAAACCATTTACTGATGCAGAAATTGTCAAGAAATATTTTTTTTAAATGCTTCTAATTTAGTGTTAGTGACAAAAATAAAAAATAATTATTAAAAAAAATCAAAACAGGAGATGTAATATTTTGATTTATTTTCCACATTTTAAATTTCCAATGTCCTTCCCTCCCCCTCCCCCATTTATCTTCATGTTGCGGCCCGCGTAAAATAACTAACATATGTATGCGGCCCGCGTGAGATAGCTGACACATATGTATGCGGTCCAGCAGAAAAAATGTTTGAGTACTCCTAACCTAGACACTCCTTTTATGAATATAGCAGCAGCCATTCCGAAGTTAAGAGGATATGAAGGAATTTTAGTTGGCATTCTCTATATTGGTACCAGTTCTATTTTAAACAAACATTTTTGAAATCTGATTCATTTAGTCAATGATTTACTAAAATGAAAGCTGAGTATTGAGACAAAGAAACATCCTTGGGCACCTGAGCTCTAAGAGCTTTTAATACCGTATCCTGAAATTTATGAGATCATGAAACTTGGATATTTCATATCAGGGAGTAAGTGATTGAGTGAATATTTTAACGTCGCACTATTCAGCTACATGAGGGCTTTTGGCGACGGACCACGTAAATTTGAACCATGGTCAAGTGACATGGACGACACCTAAACTGGCACCCCCTCTCCTAACTACCACACCAACGGGAGGAAGTTTGAGCTCTCGGCAGATTTAACGTGTATCGCACCCTTACACTGTGGGTCTTAAGTGATACTGGACTCGAACTCGGGACAAGACCAACCCCGATCCAATACCTTGACCACTCGGCTACCACGGTCACCTTTATATCAGGGGAGAAGATTTCCGGTAAGGAGCTTCTCTATTGTTTGATATATTTTTTGTACTCATAGGATGAAAACTTTCTGGAACATTTGTTGCAGGAGGTCATTAAAAAGTTTTAATTCAAATAAAGTAGTTGCTTGCGACAATGTGCTATATCTAGTATTGCTACATGAACGTATGTAATGTGCAATCGTTGTAAATGCAACCTGAGCTGAAGTGATTGTTTATTATTTTTCATACTAAAGCGCAATCCATCTCTAAAATACCAAAAAAAGTTTATAGTTGTATAAAAAAAAATTACTAACGCCAATATCGCCATTACTTCAATAAAATAAATTTTCATATCTTTCCACATTAGAAATTGGAAATTGTGAAAATTAAAACTTAATCATTCGAAATTTCCTTCATACTTAACATGATTAGTGTTTTAAGACTTTTCAAAGCAATTCAAACTTGCTTTGCGGTTTTAATTATAAGTATAACTTTTTAAGTCATAAAAATTTTCGCTAAAAATACGGGAAGATATTTGCATGATAAAATATAATAAATCCACAACAGCTAAACTAATTAAGTAGGCATTCTAAATGTGTATTAAATTAAAGACAACTTTTGACAAACATCTCTTCACAACTCCTTCAACTCTTTCGAATGTATGATAAATTTCGTAAAATTAAATTCATATCACTCAGTAGAAATTTAATATGACATGGATTACAGAAAATAACGCTATCCACGCACAATCTCTAAATCCTTTCAAAATAACTTTTACAATTCACTGTCTGTTAATTGTAAAAGTAAACAAGAATATTTTGCAATGGAAGTGGAGATGCAGCAATTTCAAACAATTAATTGGAAAAGTCAATGGAAACTTAGATATTTCTGTGCCATGAGAAACAACTCAGCAGAATGAATGAAATGCATATTAATAACTGTCCAAATTTATATCGCCGACGGTTCAGAATATTTTTACAATTGGGATGAAATTTTCTGAAAGAGATATCAAGTAATCATTTTGTATAATACATTTCTTCCACAAAAAGTTTCTAAAAATTAATTATTTGTGAAGTGATAAAAAGGAAAATTATTTGACTTTTTTACTACTAAATTGAATTTAATAAATTTTTAATATATTAGAGTGTTAAAATGTCGTTTTAGTGTATGTTTTCATCTAAAATATTGTTACGAATTTTGTGTAAATAGTGTAAATAATTTGTATTTGAGTGTTTAATGCATTTATATTATTTCATGTTAAATTAATTATTAATTTCATGTTCATTGTTTACATTTATTTCATGTTAAAAATGTGCTACTCACAAGCAATGCCGCCCCTTACGTAATAATGGCGATTCAATGAGAACTTGGCAAAATATTGGCGGTAGAGCCAAGTTGGCATCATTTTTGGCGACCAAACTGGCGATTTTGGTGACCATTTTGGCGTCATTGGCGACCATGTTGGCGAGTTCGGAACCCTCTGGAATCTTCTAGAAAGTAGTAGATCTCTCCACTAGTGTCACGTTCAATGACACGAACTGTTTTATTTCTGGAAGTTTCTGTCACGCCTATAAAAAGATGCTCTCCAGGACGGCGAGGAGTCTGGATTAAACCAGCTAGTAGTGAGGATTGTTTTGATTAGCGATTAGCTCGGCTGTGCTTGTGAATAATCTTTACTTAAGTGTATTTTTAAATACTGGTGATTGTGTTTGATTGCTGTTGAGGGTGTAAAGACCTTCGGAGATTCACTCTGTGAATATTGCTGCTGAATCCTGTATTTAAGGGATTGGATTTTTGTTAATAAATTCGCATCGCTCTTGAAGAACTGTTTATTTTCTTTGTGATTGTTTTTGCATAAAATCCAAGAACTATCGGATCTACGTAACAATATCTTAGTATTTGTGTAATGAAATGCACTATGTAAGAGACAAACAGATTGATATGAATTAATATTTAATTCTTCAGATGGAATAAAGTATTTTTCTATAAATGTTATGGAAGTTAGGAAATGACTGGTTCTTCTTTCACAATGAAAGGCCCCTCAGGGGGCTCACCTTCTTTATGTGGGTAAGGGTGTCACAATCCCGAGGTACCCTAGTGATCTTTTCCTTTTCCAAAGGGGTTTACTCTCTTTGGTAAACACGGGTGTAACGACCCCGGGATACCCCAGTGATCCTTCTCTATTTTCGACCCTCCATCTTGTCATCCAATTTCTTCTTTTCCCGTCCAGACCACAGACCTATGAATGTTTGGCGCAGTATAGCCAAAACTGGCTCTTGCGCCATAAAACACCACAAACTCAACTCAACCTAACCTTAAAGTAGTAAATCTACGTGGATCTAAAAAACAACTACTGAAGATACAAGTACTGACGAAGTACTGCACGCTAACTGAATGAAGGAAAGGCGTACTAACTTAAGTGGAAATCAAATAAAAAATATTTTAATCAAAACATAAAGTAAATTTATGAGACGTGCCTGTTGAGTGTATAAAAGATAAATCCCCAAAACTCTTGTTTCTTTCCCGATGAACAGATTTCTCAGAAAAATATTATAGAGTTTTTACAAGACTATGTTGTGTCATAGAAAATGTTTGCACATGTTTGACGTTAATAACAGTTTGTTTTTTTTTTTTTGTTTCTGAGAAGTCTGCTCATTTTTATTACTGTTTTATTACTTGTTTTTCCCGAACACATCTTGTCAGAAAGCATTTTATCAGATACAAAAAACAAAACTAGTAGTTATAACAGAAACTAAAGAAAATTTTTTTCATCGTTTTTTGAAGGATGTTTATTTTCAAGAACTATTATATTTTCCAAAGATAATGTATTTTTCAGGAATTATATTTTTTGAAAGTCCATGTGCGAAAATGAAAATAAAAATATTTATATGCTTAAGAAGTTAGAGAACTGGTAATGAATTAAAAGGCCTTCAACATAAATGTAATTTTTAGATTTTTGTAACATTAACAAAAATATAGAGATAAAGTAATAAATAAAAATAATTTTTTTTAAATATAAAAAATTTAATGTAACATTTTTTGTGAAAAATCAATACATTTCACACAGAACTAAAACTGATTAATTAATAAAACTTTGATTTTGTAATTTAAAGTTTATAGTCTTAAAAAATAATAACAATTTTAATTGAAAATAATTAAAACCAACATTAAAATTATTAATTTTTGTGAATGATTATTTTAAAGTATTTCCTTTCCTTTCATAAAACTTTTTGACAAAGTATTCAGTAAATCTTTCATGGAAATAAATATGACTAATTATATAAATTAAAATAAATAGTAAAGCATTTCCAGAGTAATCTACATAATATGTAATAATAAAGCTATAATATATAATTCTAATTCGTAGATAACATACTTTTTTAAAAATAAATCCAAGAGGATCATTTAATCAATCATTCCATTATATATGGAACAAATCCCCTTGTAGAATCAAAATCAGAAAAGTTATGCTATCAGAAAAAAAAACTGTATGAAAAATATCTAGAAGGTTATTCTGTTTCAATGACTCTTTACTCGAGGTCCATTCACAACAACTAGTCATGACACATCGAATAAGAAAAAAATGATTGACGTCTCACTATCTCTAAGCCAAAAGACCATCAGAAAACAAATGGTGATTAGGTTTTTAACTACCTACCGGACAATAAAACCTTATAAAAAGTTTTAACTCTGCTTAGACCTGCTGAAGATATGCTCCACATGCTGTCTAACATTTTTCCCCACGATTTCAGGCAGCAAATAGAGAATACTCTACAATAGCTTGTGAGAGCATCAGTGGGGATGAATGTGTTGCGTATTGTCTTTACGTAAGTTTGCAATGAAACCAGTTAGCGGAACCTTTTTCAATTTCATATAACTCCCCAGCCAAAAATTTACAGAAAAGTTTCACACTGATTTTTCCCTTTTTCGCCAGAAAGAAAGTTTTATTATTTAAGTACATTTAGGTTAAATTACAAGTCATTCTGATCGGTAGTTGGTTCTTTTTTACAACACTTTGAAAGAGCGAATCGCCCCTGTGTATCCAAAATTCCTTTAAAGTTCAATGAGTTAAGAAACAAGATTTTTTTAGAAAAAATAAAGGAGTCATTCTTTTTTCCCACAAATTTTTGATAAGCTTTTTCAGCCTGAAAATTTCGACAGTTTTTTTTTAGAAAAAAGTATAAAGCATCTGAAACATCCCGTTTTTTTGCTCGATAAAATAGCTTCGCTAAATTGGGTAAGAAATTTTAAAAATCCAATCATACTTTTTGATGGATTAAAAATGGCCTACGTTTGAAGAAAACATTTCTTTAAAAACAGACCATAATGCTCATGCGTAGGCACAGTAAAATATTATTCTTAAAAATGCTTAAATAACATTCAACAAAACTATTTTACATTCTTCAGGGATAAAAAACGAAAAAAAAGAAAAAAAAAACAGATTTTATTTTTAGGCTTTCCAATTACACCGTAAATATTCTAGTCTAGTTTTGGGGAATTTAAAAAGAAACTGAAAAAGCTTTTGATTTGTAAAATCCTTTCAGTCTTTTAACTTGAAAAGATAGTTTTTTACTTATTTTTGTTGCATCATTACAAATAACACAAGAGCCTTTAACCGTACTATGTAGAGTCATTGCATCAGAGCAACAATGTATCAATTACTCTGTTGCTATATATCAGAGTTAAATACTGCATAAGGGATTTATGCATTTGATGAAAGATAATTTATCACATATTGTGATCTCAAAAAGCATTATATTCGAATGTTCAAACATTATTTGACTACGTTAAAATGAATGTGTTTTTCAAAATAATGTTGCACATTTTTTTTTAATCGGAATATTGTATTATTCTAAATGTCACATATTAATCTTATAAATATTAACTTTATTATTTAAAAAAGAATTTTACACATCAGGCACTCGATTATGGGCTTTTGGTAATTTTCAATAAAAGAATTTGAAAACACATATTTTTAAAAAAATATTTTCATTGAATCAAGATGTGCACATGAGTTAATATTGCATTAAATATATAACAGTCAAATATCATTTTCAATGCGTGAAAATATATAATTAATTCATTTTTGCTTGGTTAATTCGATTTTTATTTCAGAATAAGAATTTTTTTTTCGAAAGATATTTTTTTTTACCTTCTGTATGAGAGAAGTAAAAAAAAACTTCATTATATTAAATTTAAATACACTAAAAAATTTTTTCAAGCATCTCCTAGCATTTTAAGCATGTTTAAACCCTTAAATGCCAAAGAAAAGTTTGATGAAATTTACTCCTCCCCCCCTCCCTCCCATTGCCATCGTTTTTAACACTGACGCGCGTTGTTACGCGGTATGTTGAGGAGAAAAAAGTCGTGTTTTTCCATCTAAAAATGGTTGACTTTTATTTTAAAAAGAAAGAAAGAAAAGGATAAAATAACAAAATGAAAATTAAAATAAAAAATAATATCTAGACTTACAATATAATAAAAAATAAACTATAACTTATCCGTTCATCGATATATACTGAAACACGGTTAATCACCTAAACCAGTATCACATTCAATGCAATCATACAAAAAATTGAAAAGCTTCTATTACACGTGGTAAGCGAAAATGACTCCAAACAAACAAAAGAAAAAAGCACACTCAAACGAAAAAAAAAACCCTACTTAGCTATAAATTCCATCGTTCCTGGAATATACCCTTACAAATTCCTCTTCCCCATTTCTTCACCGAAATAAGTAAATTCTTTAAAAGCACTGTCAATGACATGTTATTGTATTCCAAAGCCATGAGAATATTTTTAAACAGAGCAGCAGAATTCAAAACGTCCTCCTTTGGAAGGACGAGTATACACGTCCGGGTCACTAAAGGCACGAGCTCAGTAGGACGTGTATACACGCCCGCGGCACTTAAGAGGTTAATAAATATCTACGAGTGCTATTAATATTAACTTAAGACATGATAAAGTTTCTTGTTTAGCTTATGAATTATTAAAATTGCTATAGATTAAACAATAATGCATTAATAATTACTATGTTTGAAACATTCCTGGAAGTTTTTCTCTTCTCTGAAGACTTAATTTTTCCCTTTTCTAATTTATAGACTGTTGCCAATGGTAATATATTGCATTGTTTAATGTCAAAACTGCTAGATTTCGCCACCAGAGTACTCGTACGGGTTTCTTTGGAGGGACCTTAACCACAAGAGAATGACTTGGTAAATTGCTTGAAACCTGCGGTGTACTCTCCCAATGTAGTTTTCTTGTATATATAACATGGAACTGCACATTATATAGGTTATTTTAACTGAACATGAACCACAAGCTTAAGTATATAACTGTTTTTTAAATTACGAAAGTAAAGAAGAAACTTTACACACATTTTCAATAAATAATAATTCATCAATAAGAATTTTGAAAGATTGAGATTAACAGATTCGTTTCTTCTGATGTATGGGGAAAATGAGAAATTTAAATTCATTTTTGGAATGAAATGATAAATATTTTTAGATGGAAGAAGGTTAGGATTGGACAGTAATATTGTCGTGCTTGGTTGAAAGGCTTTGGTACTGGAAAGGTTCATGTAACAAACAGGTTGTTTAGAATAAAACCGATATTTCTTTGTGGTAAAAATATTATATTAGTAAATACGGTAGATTTTCTTATATAACAAGGATAAAACACACATTTATTAATCCATATTAGTTACTATTCTTTAAATCTTATTCAAATGCAGAACACATATGTTGAAATGTATGATTAGCTACCACCATCATCATATAAGACAAAAAATGCAGCCATTCCCTCTCAAATTCTAACACTAAGCATTTTGCTGCTACACTGTTATCGACTTTATACAAGCTGCGAAGTATATTCTCAGTTTCTTTTATAGATGTACCACTCATATAATCATTCTAGGCTCATCTGGTTTTATCTCGGGGTATTTACTTTTATCGCCAAGTTTGGCGGCTTAGAGACATTTGGTGACCTCATATCAGTTGCAAGGCTTGTTGCCATACACCTAACAGGATAGTTGAAAATTTTATTTCCTTGCCTGCACATCATCATCTTCTGCCAAAATAACGCCATTCGAAAGTATAAGAAACAAAATAAAAACTAAATTTCTCTGTGTATAAAAGAATTCCCTCCTCAAAACTTGAGGGAAAAAATCTTTTTTTTTTTTTTTCTGTAGGGAATTTCTTTTGAGATTACCCAATAAATTTGCATTGAAAAAATTTCCTGACGTCAAATGTATGTATTCATATAAGTAAAAGCCTCAAGAATCTAAACATGCACCTGCCACACATTTTAAAAGCCAACATCAGGAGGCATAGTCTGTAATTGTTATTTTAAAAACATGTTTCAAACGGTAAATGATATAGCACTATGTTCCTTTCCTCCTCTCTTTTTCTTTTATTTGTATTAATTTGTCATTTACTTAAGTTACAGTAAATTTCTGAAGCGAAAAAACGTCATATGCGAGAAAATTTTTGCATTTTTTTACGATTTTAAATCTTTTCACTCTGAATTTTTGCATTTTTACTTTTCATGCTTCTTACAAAGTAAAGTACTTCGAGTCGAATAACATTTCAGGAAAGCTCATAAAAATACACTGTTGTCGAAATGGGTGAGACGTTTCTGTTTTAAAATGCGGTTTTTACAAGTTTATTTTTTTTTTGACATCTCTAGATCGGATACTTTCTTTACATTTGCTTCTCTCATGAGACGAGTGGATTTTATATTCAGTCTGATTTTCGAGCACAAAAGCAAAGGCTGGTATAAGGTAAGATGAGTGATCCCTGGTGTATAAATAACATGGAGGAAGAAAATTTGATTCTAGGAATGCCAGGGCAAATGTTTTCAATTTTTGCTTTCATCTGAAATAAAACGGAATAAAATTTCTTTCTTCATAATTTGTATATTAACTAATAGATTTAATGTACATAAAAGCTTATTATATTTTGTCACAACCGGATCGGTCACTTGTGGATTTAGATTCACAGAATTAGGCAATATGATAAATACAACACCTTTATTTTACATAATAATTTACTATCAAAAAACATTGTCTAAAAACAAAAGGAGCTTGGCCACCTTATTACTGGACCTGAATATTAATAATAATTTTAAAGTACTTCCTGTTAACTTTGATCATTAATTCCTCAGCACTGATTTTATTCTCTTCATAAAGATCTTGGCTCTTCTTACTGAAACTTCAGGCTTCAATTATCATACAACTAACTTCAGTCTCCAGCCTGACGACCATCGAACTTTCTCTGTTTTCTTTGACTTAAAAATAATAAATTACACTTTGCATAATCTCGGTTCCTCCGTGAAAAGTGCGATTTTATAATCATACAACAGTTAAAAGGGATTTCCAGCAAGCAGGATGACGAACTGGCACGCGTGCCATTGATGGCACGCGATAATATTTTTGGCACGCAGTAAACAAAATGGTTTGTGATTTATTTCAAAGTTCACTATGAAGTAATATTACGAACAAACGTGAGCGATCAATCACGGGGTGGAGAGTACACTCATTTGTTGTTGTCTTGAAACTCAGTTAAGTGTCGTGGACTACAATCGCTTGTGATGTAAAAGTCCGTCTACGCATAGCATAGTCAATTTATTGACACAACTCGTGGTTTTTAAAGTTTCTATTCGTTTACATTTTACGATTTCTAACTGTTACTTCTAACATGGTTAGTTCAGCAAAAGAATAAAAGTGTAAGATAGTGGGCGGGTACCAGTAGAGAATTTCAAATTTGGTGGAACGAGATGTGTAATGGCATTATTAGCAAAAAGCGACAAAGCGGAATGTGTTTTATGTTCTTATAATAGTATGCAGAAATATCGTTTTGTAAAATGGTATTTTGAAAAAGAAATCACAAATCCTCTTGTCAAAAGAGAGTGGAACTTCACAGCAAAAAATACTAATTGCTTACAAACCGTTTGGCAGATGACCTAATTCAGCTACTTAGTTTTATTAGTTTCCCAACAATTACAAGCTTCCAAAATTATTTTGACGGCACGTCTATGCCTTATTAAATATTTCTTTAGAAAAATGGCATCGCTGATTCGTAAAGGTTCGCAAACCCTGCCCTAGATGATCAATGAAGGACGCGGATAGACCAAGTCGCTACTGTGATACCCGGACCTCGTAAGCGCCTTTTCATTAACCATGTCCTTTTAAATTCTTTGGGTGATTAATGACAACCTTTCCAACCAAAACCCAAGAAGTGGTAGAAAAAGTGAAGGAAAGATGCAAATTAAATAGCTTTAAATATCCGAAGTTTCTTGATGTAAATAGGGGGTGGCAATTTGAGGAATATTTTGTTAGAGATTGATATACCGTGAAGTGACAGACATCAGAGGTTATCTCTCGAAGATAGAGCCATTAGGTCAAGGTCGAGTATACACGCATCTTCCTTAGTATTGGATCAACGATCAAATTAAGGTAGGATTGACTATTTAATATTAGGACGCTTTATTATTAGAATTGAGATTAGGCGGGTTAGATACTGATAGTGGTCCGAGTTACTTCTTTCGGTATTACCTTGTACTGTGTGTTTGTTCATCGTAGATTCTCACATATACAATTATTATCTAATCTGTTAGAGGTTTAAATTTAAGGCCTTAATAAAGTCATATTAAGATCATGGAAACTTCTCATTCTTTAGTTGACCCAAAACCTCTAGCTTACGCAGATAATTTAAGAGAAAGGTACCATGGGGGGCATTTTCACAACATATAATCCATATAATTTCATTAGGTATATTCTAACATCCCGTTTTAAGGCTACATGAAGCTTTTGGTGACGGAACCACGTAAATTTGACTCTAGATCGAGAACACTCTATTGTCCAAACATCCACACAAGGCGCTGGGAGAAATTCAATCCTCTACAGATTTGATACGCGTCGCTTCCTGTACACGTAAGATCATAAGTGACATTGAGACTCGAACCCATTACTCTACAGAAATAATGCTATTATCAAGTTCACGTGCAGGAACATTCGATTTCCGCAATTTTAGTGTCCTCGTTTCCCGAGTAGACATGATCGCGAACTCGTTGCCCCTGTTGTCGAATCATAGATTCGAAACCTTGTGCTACTGTAAACCCGATTTGCAGAAGGTCTGATGCACGTTAAATCGGCATGGCTTAAAGTCATCCCGTTGGTGTGGTGTGTAAGTTTGGAGAGACGGATGGCGACTCGCATAGTCCCTTAATCCTTTATCATGATTCAAAAATTACGAAATTCGATGCGAAAATAGCCCTCGTGTTTCTTCAGGGTGCATTGCACACTAAAATCAAATCGATTCCGTGGTCTCAATATGTTTTGGAAAAATTATTTTCAGGAAATTGAATCAATATTTATTTTCAGTACATATTCACAACTCAATCAAAATTATTTATTAATACGGTGGACTATCCCCTCCCTCCCCATTGTACAAATTGTACAACTTTTTATACTCATTGCTCAAATTTTAAAACTGTAATTTGTGTGGTTTTATTTCTTCGTTCTTTTTTTTTTTAAATAATTTTTTCTTGGCGCTCCTCTTTAGTTAAATTCATCATTGAAGCCACCGTATTGGCGACATTCTATTGAACGAAGTACATGGTTGCTAATTCAGCGCATACGACACATGCGAAATCGGGGTTGCCAACTTGACGAGTTATCTTGTACGTTGGAAATGTTGTGTTAGTACATAATACTTTTATTGCAGCACCACAAAAAACTTTTTTTATAAGTAGAAAGATATAGAATATCAGGATATGGGAAATGAAAAAAGAAAATTAAAAAATTTTCCTTAAATAAAGAAATAACATTTTTCTTCTGCCAGTTATAGGATTCACAATTATGTTGTTTTTGTAACGATTTCCGAAGTTAAAAATATCCACCTTTTCTACCTGTGAAAAATTAAATAAAATAAATCTTTTTAGATACATCGATTACATAGGATATAACACCGATTTTGTACACTGAACAATAAAAATGTTTTGATGTGATGGGAACTGAATATTGATGTTATCCCACACACAAAGAAAAAGTTAATGAGATTTACAAAATAAGCAATTTGTAGTCAGTACATATATATATATATATATATAATCACTTCTGTAAGATTTAATAAACTGATACTTAGTTAATCCTTACTAATATAATAAACGTGAAAATTTGTCTGGATGTCAGGTACTCTGTCTCGTAAAAACAACTGAATGTATTTTAATGAAACTTTACAATAACATAGCTTATGCATCAGAATAACACATAGGCTATAATTTATGTTGTCTGAATTGTCCAAAATATAGCGATAATTGTGTCAAGTAAGTAGGAAAAAATTCGGCCATCTGCGAAAAAGCCCGCGAAGCGTATATCTATCTTTTATGTGAGAAGCAAAACTTTGCATTTTGTTTTGTCTACTACAGGCGCAAGGAACTGCGAAAGCTTGAGCCGCCGGAGTGAGAGGCTGATTACAATTTTAATATACAATAAATACAACAAAAAGTAATATTAACGTATTACACACTTTTTCAGATATTAATATTTATACTATTTTAAGCGTTCATTACACAAAATTTGCAACAACGTGTTACTTTTGCTGAGCAAAGATTAGTTTAAGAGGGTGTTTTCAAAAATCGACCCACAAGAGAGTTACGGGAAGTTATAAATAAAAAAAAATCCTTTTTATCAACCATTAGATCTACTGACTTAAAATTTAACAAACAGGGTTTTTTAATTCAGCTGAGATATGCAAAAAGTTTTTTTTTTGTTTAATTTGCAGTTCACGTAGAATTAACTCATTAAAAACTTCTTTATCCTCAAGAATCTGTATTGTTTAATTTTTCAATTCACCCGTGCGAAGAACGGGTATAACAGCTAGTCAATATATATTATAAAAGAAAGTATGCAATGTGCATGCCACTAAAACGAGTCCCTGTACGATCAAGGGAATTATAAGGTGTGGTAACCCTTCTAACACCAACTTAGAAAAAAGTTCTCGTTTTTACCTGAATCAACTCCCACGCATTACTAATAAATATTCCTGTTGCTTAGCTTTTAGATCTAGACTTGAAATTTTATTCGCGAGTCTCTTTTTTGAAGTAGAGATCAGCTACAGAAAAGGTTTTGAGAAAACTGACTCCCAAAGGCCGTTAGAGGGCTTAAAGAATGGTATGGATTAATTTTAAGTGCATTCATTAAAAAATTACAATGGAATATGTTTAACGCGAAAACGATTAAGACGAAATATCAGTTAACACTAAATAATACAATGGTCCCGACAAACTACTATGTATTTCCTTGCATTTTTTTAACATGAAACGAAATTCGCTTAACACAAAAAGATTTCCTTTCTTGAAGAGAACAAAATACGGAAAACACCACTCGGATTGGACTGTCTTATTATATTATCGCAAGAATTCATCGCAGTAGATGATGATAATTTGTATACAGCCCCAATTATGGCAAACACAGACATTTTGGTGTATGTTCAAACACCAAAAAATATCATTGATGCAGATTCCTAAGACAAAATGAAATGAATAATGCGGCTCCTGTTTCCACATCATTCGAAATGAGGAACATCATGAAATGTATGCGTAGTTATGTAGACGTACATTCCAATTCCGATGGTAAAATAAATAACAAAATGGACGATATCTCACAATTTGTTGACAATTTGATGCTAAAAGAGCAACTGAAAGAAATATATCAGATGAGTTGAGTTTGGTGTTTTATGGCGCAAGAGCCAGTTTTATTATACCTCTGCGCCAAACATTCATAGGTATGTGGTCTGGACGGGAAAAGAAGAAATTGGATGACAAGTATGGAGGGTCGAAAATAGAGAAGGATCACTGGGGTACCCAGGTCAGACAGCCGTGTTTACCAAAGATAGTAAGCCTTGGGAAAAAGGGAAAAGCATTTCTCATTAGGGTACCTAGGGGATTAGACACCCGTACCCACCTAAAGAAGGTGAGCCCCTGGAGGGTGAAAAGAAACATATCAGATTATTTTCCAAAAAATCAACGAATGTTTTGTTTTTCAAAAAATTTGAAAATTTTGTATTAAATATTCTTAAGTTCTAGTGAATGTTTCTGCTTCAATGATTTTTAAAAATGTATGCATATGTACATGCCTATGTTAATAAAATGTACTCTAATAAATTTAATTTTGTTGAATGTATGCTTGTTTTTTGTTTTTGCAATATCCTTTAACACGAAAACATATTCAGAATCTTCAGTTTCGTGTTAAGCTATTTTCACTGTATTTACATTTTTCTATATATTGTTTGGAACCACTCTATATTCTCCTTATAATGCAATTGTTATATGAAGAATAATTGTTGTTGTTGTTATTATTATTTTTAAAATTTAACCCAGAACGAAGAACTTGCTTCAGCTAGTATACTGAAAGAAATTGTGGCAATAACATAAATTTCTTCCAAATTCCATGTTGACGCGTTATAATTTCTGGAAGTTTTCCCCCTTTTAATTATCAACGCAAATATTTTTTTTTTTCAGGGAAAATTTTTTGGAGGACCGGGTCCGAGAAATTTTTTCAAAATTGATTTTCTGAAAAATTTTTATTCTTTAAACGAACATAAAAGGCTTAAAAAGTCATAACTATTAAATAACTAACATGTATCGCCTTTTAAAAAAAAAATTTTTTTAGGAAACTTTAGAAAGAATTTTAAGTTAAGAAAAACGTGATAAAAAAAAATAAATTGAAATTTATGCAATTTTACGTCATTGATATATTTTGATCCCCTGAAGTGCCCCAAACCGCGGGAAAAAAAATTTTTTTAAGAAAAAATATTTTATTAGCGTTTAAATTTGATGGTCATGATTTTTCGAAAAAAATTACTGTTTCTAAGCAAAAAAGGGTTAAAGGGAAAATGAGCCTTTAAAAACGGTTTTTAACCTGAAGGTCCTATAGCATATATGTTATAAATTTCATTGCTTTTTATTGATTAAGAAGATATCCCCTTTTTTGTGCACAAATTTCATGAAAAATTTTATTCTTCAAAAAAAAAAAATTTAAAAAAAATATTTTTTTTATTTAGTAAAAATAAATGTTATAAAAAAGAACTTAAAAACTCTCTAGAGTTTTATGTATTAGTCCTTCTTCCTCAATAATTAATTTCTTTTTTCCCTAATGTCCCAAACAACACCAACCATCAAGCACCTAAAAAGCACTTTTTCAACCTAGTCGGATACCTTAATGTATCTGTGTGACCCGTTTTAGTTGAAACATTTTATGCAATATTAAAAAAAAAGGAACATGAAATATCAGGCAAAAAAGATTTAAAGAGTATTGAATAAAAGTTGCAAACTAGAATTTTAAATGAAAACTGAAACATTCTTATGTGGTAATAGAAAGATAATTAGTCATAACATGAAACCTTGAAACAAAAGCCATATTTTAATTTTAATAACTAGTACTAAACCTTTTTGTCAAAGTTATTTCTTAGCTTACGTCTTTCTATTAAAACGAAGTTTAATTAAAAAGAAAAGAAAATATTTTAAGGTATATTTAAAGTAACAGAAAACACACAAAACTAGGAAAAAAAAAACGAAGAAAGTTACATCAAGAATGGAAAACAGAAAAGGAAATCCTTTCATCCAGGATTACTTTCGCAAGTCTTGAATAATTTGGGTTTCTCCAGTAAAATCCGTAACATGGATTTCAGATTCTTTGACCTTTTTACGACAAGAGAAAAAACTTGGAGTCCACAAAAATATGATGGGGTTCAGGCACATATCTCATTTCTATTCCTGAAAACATAGCCGTAATGAAATGTCTGCCTAAGTAATCTCACAGGGTTTTTAAGACTGAACTTCATGAATTATGCATTACTTTTCCATTTATTGTGGAGGCAAGCAACGAAAAATAAAACGATGCAAGTAGAATTTGGATGTACTTTTAAATATCTGCGAACAAAAGACAATGGTAAGTCACGTATGCTTGACAATGTCGACCTTGCATAACCTTTAATATTAAATGCATGTTTATGCTTTTGAATTATACAATTCTAATTAAAATCTGGACATGAAATTGAAAATTGAGGAACTCTTTTCTACACATCTTTTAGATGGATGTGGAAAATCCATTAAATAGAGATTAATCTTTCAATATACAGTGAAAATCGTTTAACACGAATCAAAGAAGACTGAAATATTTTGTCGTTTTAAAGGATATTGCAAAAAGGAACATGTATTCAACAAAATTTTAATTAGAGTATATTTTATTTACGTAGCTCTGTATATAAGCATGTATTAAATGAAATTCAATGAAACAAAATCATTACAAGAACTTAATGAAATTTTTAATACAAAATGTTCAAGTTTTTTGAAAAGCAAAATCTTTATTGAAAAATAGTCGGATATTTTTCTTATCGCTGTTTTTTTAGCATCAAATTTTCAACAAATTGTTCGATGTCATCCATTTTGTTGTACTCGTTTTACTTGTACTCGTCATCGGATTCCAAAGCAAACTCATGACAGATTAGATGTTTTTATGTGGCATTTGTTGGGATGGTGGGGGAAATAAGCTTAGATAAACAAAATTGGTTGGAGTCAGAGGCTATTCCGAGGATATTTCAAAGCCAAAGCCTCCTTTTAACGATACGTGTGAAACCAGTTCCTTCATTTCACACCCCTCTTAAATCTCGCCTGCGTGGCTGGTGTTTTTTCAGAAGGGAAATCATTTCGAGTTTAGCGATTTTTGTTTCGTGTTAAGAGAAAAAAAAATGAATAAAAATACATAGTAATTTGTCAGGACCACTACATTATTTTGTGTTAACTGATATTTCGTCTTAAGCATTTTCGAGGTTAAACGTATTTCACTGCACTTTATCTTCTTGGTTCCTAGAAAAAGTTCGCAAAATAGAGGTTCGTAAAATGGAATTCGATTGTAGTTAAAAAATTTTAATAAAAGTTTTCAAAGGTATTTTAAATATTTTCGCCAGAAAATAATCAAAGGAAATTTCTTGAAAAGTAATTTGTTTTGAAATTCCCTAATTATAATCATTAGCACGCACACACACAAAATTAAAAAAATAGCCTAATTTAAATGGATTAGATGATAGGAATAAAGTTAGAAAAAATGGTATAAATGACATCAAATGACTTTAAAAAAAAGTATTACACCCCACATTTAAAAAAACAAAATGATTATAACGAAATTTTAAGTACAAATATGTTTCGAAATTTATATCACAAACTAACAAAATTTGGTTTTCTGTATCGACAGATCTGAAAAAGTGGTAGGTATTTTTAGGCAAGTCTATCAATCTACATACCATTAAAAAACTTTGAGAGACTAATTTAATTCTGAAAATTATATAAAGTATTTGTTTTGTCACTGCGCACCTCTTTCCTTTGTGAAAATCTACAAACCTTGTTGTGTGCTACGTGGTCGCTGTCTTTCTTGTAGTCCTTCAAAAAATATAAGAGAAAAGTCATGAATCTTAAGCTTTTACCATCCTACATTTTATTTCCCCTGTTTTCTTTATTACCTTTTACAAGTAGTATCTATTGGTATTTTGCTTAACCGAGAACTTTCCAGTCTCATTAGGGAGACTGCATCTGTGTGTTTTTTGTACACGTGAAGCAGGATCGAATCTGAGCACCTTCCGTTCCGAAAACGAGTATCTTAGCGATCACGCCAAAATGATCGTCTTTGCGTGATGGCTATTACTGGTTTATATCGGCATCTCACCACCAGTTTATCCCCATACTAGTGATTCGGCGAATAGGTGAACGAACGATATCATATTCGTGGCGAGAGTGTGAGCAGTTGCGTCATTCGTGAGTGACGGCTTGTGTGGGTTGCGTCATTTGAGTGAGACGGCTTTGTGGTGTGACAGCTTAATTGCGTCATGTGTCTGATGGCTTGGTTGATTTTGCGGTGGAAAAGGCGCCACGACTACTGCGTGGAAGGGGACCAATGAAGGAAGGAAGATTCGATCTAAGCACCTTCTGTTCAAAAAGAGTATCTTAGCGATGCAACTAAAGCGATAGTCTTTGCGTGAATGATATTACTGGTTTACATCGGTATCACACCAGCCGCACATGGTTACATTTTACTTTTTATTCACTTTCTGGTACCCAGGGAGGGGTTACTTTTGTATAGTACTTATTCCTTACTGTATTTTATCTTCTTCCCCTATTCTCACTAATTTTGGGGTGGGTCCCTCATTCGGGATAGTTTTGTATAGGTAATTCCCTTTTTGTATCAATAAATTGTTTCCTTGGAGGGTTGGTTTGTAGCTTGAAACCCTTTAGATGAGCTCGGTCTTCCCGAGTAAGAAAGTAAGTGATCTAATTGTAAATTAAGTACACAAGAGAAAAGGTATGATATTATATTTAATATAATTAGATTACACAAGAATAAGGTATATTATATTTAATATAATTATATTTGAATAATGTCGAATAATGCAATTAAATGATCAAGTTAGCAAAATAAATTTACAACAAGTTACAAGACCTCTTAATCTTATATTTGTCATCCAGTTTTTCTGATTACACCAAGCAGTCATTTTTCATTCAAATGACCAGGCAGCTAAGTTCATTTTTACGGACTTGGTACCTTTGAAATATTTTTTTTCTTTATGTATTTAAAAATTATATTTTAATATTTTGTATAATGTTTCTATTCAAGAAAATGATACGAGATGCAATTTTTCACTAATTATTCACACAATTTTAAAATTTTAAATTTTTTGAAGAAAATTTGGAAATTTTAAATCCTACTCCTTCTGTAAACATTAATTTTTTGACATGAAATTTTTTTGAAATATTCTTATGGATGTTCTAAATAACTTTAGGGATCGATTTTACAATAACTTAATTCGCTTTTGAGAAAAAAAAAATGTTGATATGCATGCTAAAAATCAACGAAAAAGCCAATATCTCTTGAATTTTAATTTTTTTTTATAAAAAGTATTCAGTTTACAGCAAAACGGATCCCTAATTTTATTACATGCTTTATATATAACACGCAAGAAAAGAATGGAAGTGATTGGTAAGTAGTTGTGGAAGGAGTAGCATTTTGAATGCATTAATGTTTCGAAAAACACAAACTGAGAAAAACCACTTTAAAGTTTATAATTCTTAAAAAATAATTATAAGCTCAAATAAACTTAAAATACCACTTTTAGATATTAGTTATATATTTTGCTTTAAAATAATTGCATTTTCGTATTTTTTCAACCCATGCATTTTTATAAATGATCAATTTTAAGAAAGTATTAATTGCACAAGAAAATTCAAGAAAAATGTTAAATTTTTTTTTTCAGTCACGACAGATAGTTTAGTTTTTTTCTCCACATAAAATTGAAATATTACATGTGTATGAAAAACATATCAGGAATAAGAGCTGAAATTTTATTGATATAAAATGCCTCAATTCAAAAGTTTTACATGCACACATTTCACAAAGAAGAAAAATTACATTATTGTATTGCCTCGGAAAATTCTGCTTTATAAATCACACATTCTATTTTTATAGTTATTATTTCTCTTTATAAAATAGATTTTTTTTTATCATAACACTTTATTTAGCTTTTTTTTTCAAAAAAGGAGGCATGGCCGAATTGCCTAATTTGGGGGTATCAAGTCCTCTTAAATTACATTGACATTCTTTACACTGCTACTTTCAGTTAATTGGTAAATGAATAATGTTTATTATCATAGTAAACTTAGAGAAAAATATTTTCTAGGGCTCAGATGTAGACTTTGACTTGACCACGAAAAAAAATTACCATAAAATCAGGCATATAACTCGCACCTATACTTTCAAGCTGCATTTTTTAATTTTTAGGTATATCACCGTATAACGCATACCCTCTTTTTTAAGAAAAGTCTTAAATATTACTATACAATTCTCTTATGTGTTGAAGAAATTTTTTCTAGGTATTATCCCACACTATTGAAAAAATAGTGTACTTCTAGAACTACAACTCTTTTAATTTATAAGGCATGCCATTTTTTTTAAATAAACAGTATTTCGATATCTGTAGAGGTAAATTTCTTTGCTCCCGTTTTTGTTATTTTTAAAGATATTATTTTTATACCCAGCGTATAACGCGCACCCTCAAATTTCGATCTTATTTTTGTGTTACACCTGATTTCACGGCAGTTGTTTTTACTTCTTTAAATCATTCCTAAATGGATTCAGATGCATGGTATAGATAATTCTGTTGCTAAAATATCTGGTTAGTAAATATCTAAATGGTATCGGATAATCATGACATTGTGCAGAATCCATGTGTCTCAAAATTCACTTTGAGCAATCCATCATATCTACAATCTTACAAAACCATTATTGATCAACCTCCCATTTGTCACCAGAAGGAATTGAAGCATTCTTTCAGTTACATCTTCAAGACTTTTTATTAATGCGTGCAGGCATTGAGATTGTCAAAGTTAATTTCATTTCATCAGAAAATATAGTTTATTTCCATTTGTTATTACATAATATGACATTTTTTAACTATTTCAGTCTTTCTCTCAATAATGTTTCAATAGCTTTGATGTTTTTAATTAATTTTCATAAAGATATACATTAATATTTGTTTCTGTAACAGGATTTTTCTTCTGAATTTTTTTTGAATATTTTCCAAGATGAAAAAGCTTTTTTAATCTATAGTTAGAAAAATCTGTTCATAGCCTCTTTCGCTCATAATTCTTTTTGTTCATCAGAGGTCTGAAAACCAGATTTCCTGAAGCTTTGACAAGGGTCGGTTAATTATCACTATTTGCTTTATCAAAGTGCCAAAGTTTAATAAAATTTTAATTTTATAGAAGATTAAATTCATCGAGGCAGTTTACTTGAAAAAACAAATAAAAGTAATTATTTTATAGATAAAATAAAATATAAAATTTCGTAAAAGCCATGGGATTCTCAAGCATGAAGGGATAAATCAGAAGGCTTATACCAATGAAGAAGAAACAACTTATCGACGTATCAACAGATTCGACGTTGGAATCTAAATTTAAGCAGAGACAGCTCTTACATTTTAGATTGTAAATTTGCAGACTACATGGAAGTTTTTCAAATACGCTAAAGCATTTTAATGCCAATCTGAACAATATATTTAAGTTCAAAATATCTCTCATCAACAAAAACAAATCATAGAAGTACATTAGAAGAATGTAAAAGCTGATTACATATAGCTTTAATACACCTAGACTTCGATAGTTCATTACCAATAACATGTCGATTTACTTTAAGGTATCCGACTACGTTCGGAACCGTGATTTTTCAAAAGCGTATAAATGGATAATATTTATGATATTTAGTGTCACTTAGATTAGAAAATGTATATAAATTTTTTTAAAAATAGTATTACAATAAAAAATTATTTAAGTACACTATTTTGACAAAAATTGAATATAAAATGTCCCATTTTCAAAATATTCTCCTTTTGTGAAAAATGCTTCTATTATAATAATATTTTGCCTGTACATATCTCAGACCAATATACAAAGGATCAACTGGAAATTTAGAAATATATACCTTAGAAGTAGGTTTATCCATGTTTTACGACAACAGAGGGGAGACATTTTAAGAATAAAACGCCGATAATTATTTCAGTTGGCTGTAACTCTGAAAATAATGTGAATTTTTCACAAAAAAAAAAAAATAGTTCAGACTCTCTGGAGAAGTCTTTACTTTATATAAGCACACACACACAAAATATAATTATTTTAGAAGCATTACTTATAAAAGGAGAACATTTAGAAAAAAAGGTTATTCTAAGTTAATTTTTTGCCAAAATATTGTATTTAAATATTTTTTTTTGTCAAAATGTCCTTGAAACAATTTTGTACATGTATTCTAATCTAAATGACACTAAGTGAAAATTATCCATTTATGCGCTTTTTTAAAATCACGGTTCCGAACGTAGTCGGATATATACCTTAAATATTACTTTAATATACAATGATACGCCGAACTTACGCGACAGATGGATCTGAGTGATAACCACTAAGTTGAATTCGTGTAAGTTGATGGAATAGTTCCTCATATAAATAAATGTAAATTATCGTTAGTTAGTACCGGCAATGAAAGAAAATAATAATTTAGAGCAAAAGAAGTTCAATAAAATCTTAGATAACACTTCAAGATATACAAATTTGTAAACCGAAGTTATTTTTATGAAGAATGTTTCATAAAATCTAAAAAGTAATCCCTGAAAGCTCACAGATTTTTTTCTCCCCCCAAAGTTTTCTCGTAACATGCTAATAATTTTTTTTATTCCCTGTTTTGTTGAAAAAATACGCTCTTCACTTTCAGTCTGCAACTTTTACAAAATATGTAACCCTTTTTTTAAATAAACTGAGGACTTCCGTCAAATTACCAATCGTCATTCAATCTTCTGAAGGAACTGGATCTAAAGACTCCACTTCGATGTCTGGTTCTTGCTCATGCACTTCAATGAGTCATCCATTGTTAGCTCCTGATTGTGGGAATTCAGCACTTTTGAACGCTATCACTATGCATTTTTAAATTTATTTGCCTGGCAAGATCAACAACTTCTCCAATCAAATTATCAATTTCATTAGAGTCTGACACTGATTTTGCCTGAGATTCGAATTCAGAAATGGGAGGGGAAAAAAGCGACGAATCGAAGAGATTTGAATATCGCATAACTCCGAATTTGAGTAAGTCGGGGTAGAGTAAGTTGAGATATTACTGTATATTCTTCTTAGACTTTTTTATATGGAGTTTTCCGGAAGCCTTCTACAGTTTGAATTGCATCGTGAGTCAACAATGTTTGAAGTATCCGGTTTGTATTTTGTTTGAATCTTCTTTTCAAATTATGACATTGTTAATTAAAGCTTTAGAATGCTTCATTAGACTAGCTGTTTCTTTCCAGATTTACCCATGCCCTCATAAAAAAAAATTTTTTTTGGCACTCTTCATACTCATATAATTTCTTCTTCTAAATTGACCAGGTTTGCTACCCTTTTTTTGGTTAATGAATAGCGGATCTCTCCTTAATGGAAAATTTCTGACGCTTTATTGAAATGCTTTTATAAATATGTTTGACAAACATAACAATTAAAACCAATTTGAAACTTAATCACACTGGAATTAAATTCAGAAAATCTATCAAATAATTCTCTCTCTCATGCCAGAAGTATACCGACGATTTTTTTCTTTTTCGCTTTGGAATGATTAAAATACAGAATGCAAGATTCAACTAACGCATATTCATTCATTTAATTAAATTTAATTGCAATCAGGCTGTCCTTTTATGTTGCTTTGATTTTTATTTCTTAGAAGCTAAATAGCTTATAAAATTTCTGGCAATGTAAATCAACATTTTAATGGAAAAAACTTTTAGTAAAATCACATTTTTATTGTAACTTAAATTTGAATGCAACTTAATATTTAAGCGTATAAAATGTCGGTTTGTCTTTACACGTGAACTTCTTCACCGTGTTTCATTAAGGTATCCGACTACGTTCGGAACCGTGATTTTGCAAAAGCGTATAAATGGATAATATTTATGATATTTAGTGTCACTTAGATTAGAAAATGTATATAAAATTGTTTTAAAATAGTATTACAATAAAAAATTATTTAAGTACAATATTTTGACAAAAAAGGAACATAGAATGACCCATTTTCAAAATGTTCTCCTTTTGTGAAAAATGCTTCTATTATAATAATATTTTGCCTGTATATAGCTCAGACCTCTGTACAGAGGCTCAACCAGAATTTTTGAAATACATAACTTAAAAGTGATTTTATCCATGTCTTGCGCCGACAGAGGGGAGAAATTTTAAGAAAAAAACGCCGATAATTATTTCAATCGGTGGTAACTCTGAAAATAATGTGAATTTTTCAAAACTCATAGTTGAGTCTCTGTACAGAGATCTGAGCTATATACAGGCAAAATATTATTATAATAGAATCGTTTTTCACAAAAGAAGATTTTGAAGAAAGGTTATTGTAAGTTATTGTATATTTTTTTTGTCAAAATGTCCTTAAAACAATTTTATTTATGTATTCTAATCTAAGTGACATTTATTATCATGAAAATTATCCATTTATGCGTTTTTTTTAAATCACGATTCCGAACTTAGTCGGATACCTTAAGCTTATGTTTTTGGAATAAACTCGTTCGTAGAGGTATTGTTCATTGCCAAAGTCCCATTACAACAAAGATTTTCTCATAAGTTCAATTTTATTAGTTTTGAATTCCGTAAGAATACAAAAAAACAATAATTTTAA
>BMAV01003542.1:0-13819 GCA_019973955.1 Trichonephila inaurata madagascariensis
AATATCTTTGCCTGTAAAGCTCACTTACTCTGTACAGAGGCTCAACTAGAGTTTTGAAAAATTTACATTATTTTCAGAGTTACACAACCCATTGAAATAATTATCGGCGGTTTTTTTTAAAATTTCTCCCCTCTGTTGTCGTAAAACATGGATAAACCCACTTCTAAGATATATATTTCAAAAATTCTAGTTGAGCCTCTGTACAGAGGTGTGAGCTATATAAAGGCAAAATATTATTATAATAGAAGTATTTTTTGCAGAAGGAGAATATTTTGAAAATGGGTCATTCTATGTTCATTTTTTGTCAAAATATTGTACTTAAATAATTTTTTATTGTAATACTATTCTTAAAACAATTTTATATACATTTTCTAATCTAAGTGACTCTAAATATCATAAATATTATCCATTTATATGCTTTTGCAAAATCAAGGTTCCGAACGTAGTCGGATACTTTAAACAAGCAATCTCACTGCTGATTAAAAAAAACTGGGTATTTAAGTGTTATCGCAACCTATTAGCGACATTATATGAAAAGAAGCACATGATTGCCAATTCAGCACGTACAATACATAGGAAATCGGGGTTACCAACTTGGCGAGTAATAAAAAGATTTGGCGATTGTTGCGATAATACGTAAGTACCAAAAATTGTAGAAAACTATGATAAGAGAACATTTATCTTATTAAACTGATTCTAAAATTAAATATGCTTGCACAGCTATAGACAATATGGAATAAACACAATATATAAATCGAATAAAACTGCTTCACTATTTTATTTAACTTATATTTGTTATTTTTTATAATGAATGCAATCATTCTAAAAAAAGGGGCAACCCTCCGGTATCCTCCGCTCCCACAATGTGGTCCGCGTGCCTAAACAAGTTGCCCACCCTTGTTTTATAGCATTTGACGCATGTTCTTCAGATACCAATTTTCAAACACTATACAGTAGAATATCTAATCTATTTTTAAAAATGTGAGATGTTGAACAGAAATAAAAAATAAATAAATGTTAAATTATCAAAATCAATGAAGTAATTCAGATTCAGTTATCAATTACAAAGTTTAAAATTCAACAGAAAAATTATAAGAAATCAAAATATCTAGAATTGTATCAAAGTTTAACATATAAATTAGAAATTAATGCTTGCATGAGAAAAACAAGGAAGAATAATTTATTTCAATTTAGTCTGTATTTTAATAGATAATTTTTTTCCTTCAAAATCTGTCCATTTCAAAGAAGATACAAAGAAAGCACTAACATTGATTAATTAACAAGAGATTTTCAAGAAAATTCTTTCTTTAAGAAAGCCAAATATTCTCTCAAACAAATATTTCATTTTCTTAAATTAATATTTTATTGCATAGGAAAAAGAGCTACGGGAACATTTTATAAGAACAGAAAAAATTGTCGTGGAAAACATTTAGATAGAAAATATTGAAAATTAACCTTTAAGAAAAAATATTAATAGTAAAGGCAATTGCTTGAGAAATGAAAATAACTTAATATTATGCCTAATTAAATATGCAAAACATTTTAAATCATTTGTTAGGAATATATAGATTTAAATAAAGGTTTGACTTAAATGCATTCAACAAAAGTACTCTATATTGTTTAAAAACTCCCGTATTAAGGTTTTAAATTAAAACTTTCTCTTGAAAATTTGTTAATAGCTTTTTCCCTTTTCATACACATTAAAATCATTACATTTTTTAAAGCTATCAATCGAATTTTTATTATATATTTATCAACATGAATGACATTTGTTCTTAAACACTGATTAATCTTTCCCATCCTAAATCTAAGCAGATGTATAGTTTAAACACAAATTTTAGTAAGCAATTTCAATTGCTAAAATGAAATAATAAACTATTCAAACAATTCTATAACATATTTTCTACCATAATATTAGTATTTAATTAAATATTATCATTGTCTTGAAATTAAAATACTTTTTGAAAACATGAAATTAAAGCTCGGATTCAAACTGATATTTATTAAGGATGTAAAAAAACAAACTATCTGAAATTACTTATAGATAAATATTCTTATAATAAATGTATATATTTTTATAATTACATTATATATTTGCATCATAATCCAAATTTTTCTTAATAAAGTTTGAAAATCAAAAAAGAATTGAAACTTAAAAATACTTATATTAAATTTAATAAAAATAACTTAAAAATATGTATACATTATTTATAAAAACAACTGTATTTTTTCAACAATAAAACATATTGATGCGCTATGTAAATAATTTAACGCAATTAAAACCATAAATTCCTAAAAACTATTTAAATTTCTCGGATATATAGACACGAATTACTAAAAATATATTATTTTACATCTTTTACATCTATTTTTCATCTTACATTTATCAATAAAGAAATTCTAAAGTACCTTGTGATGTGCAAGAAGTCCTTCTTTATTTTGTGTTCACTTTCATCTAATTTTCCAAACAGTTCAAGGAACGGAAAAAAGTGAATACAGGTATAACTTTGCACGCAAAGATATTATAAAAGACCTGAAGTGAAAATGACAAGGTACATTAAAATACCTCACCATATGCCACAAAATCATTAGGATATAACATTACATTGATGGAAAATTGGCGACAGTGATAAAAGAGACACGAAATATTTTTATATATCCGGAATTTTCTCGTTCCTGTTTCAGAGACAAGGAGAAGCATCGCTTGCGGATACAAAACAGTGGATGATGCGCAGATATCACTGCGCGCACGTGGGACGATCGCATTTCGGGAAAAAGGAGGGATTCTGAGAATCCCGGAATTCCGGAAAAGAGCTCATGGATTTTTGAATGCCTTAGTCTATTTATAGAAGGGGATGAAATTTGCGAAACAAATCATGCTTAAAATTCGGTGCGTGACACGAAGGATTTGGTATATTTGGTTCTCTGATTAGTAGTTTTAACATCGATAGATTCAGAAAATTATTATAATTCAACCATGTTCGAAACTTAAATTTATAACGTTTTGAAGCTGACAGGTTTTGAATGGGATGAGCTTAAACGAAACAAAATGCATTTTTAAAATATATTTATAAAATGTAATTTCAAATTTTATTTGAAGAATGACATACTCAATTTAGATTAAAAAGAAATACTCAAAATAAATAGATGAATAAAATTAAGTAATTTTGAAAGCACATAAAAACAAAATAGTTTAAACTGATTAGAAAGTGGAAAAATAATAGGAAAAAGGGAAAAAAAGAAAGAAATTGGATGTTAAATGTATGACAAAACAAATTATTATTGCCTTCTAAAACTGTATTTTCTGATAATTTTGTTGCCGAGAGTAAAAGATAAATTTCGTAAATTGGCTGCTATAGTTCTATTCATCAGATTCAATTTTTGGAAAAATAGGGAATTATATGTATGAAATATATAACGTGATGAATATTAGAAGTGGCGGACTTTTTACATCACACCTCACAAAGCAACACGAGGGCTATTAACCACAGATCCTCATAATTACGAACTCACATCTCGGGCGACGAGAACGTCACCTGACATGGCACCCCACTCTTAAAACTACAACACCTCGCTAACGGGAAAAATTTGAGCTTCGACAAATTTAACGTGTATCAACCCCTCTTACACGACGGGTTGAACTCCTAACATGCTGGCCCCGAGTTCGTGACCATAACCAGTGGCGTAACGTACACCCCGGTATTGCGGGTGGGTAGGGTTCTAGGGGGCCTAAAGCCTGACTGCTGCCAAGTACCTACTCTTTGTAAAATCCGATTTCGGGGTCCAAAACCTGACTTTTCTG
The DNA here is from genome assembly GCA_019973955.1 of Trichonephila inaurata madagascariensis. Lineage (NCBI taxonomy): Eukaryota > Metazoa > Arthropoda > Arachnida > Araneae > Nephilidae > Trichonephila > Trichonephila inaurata. Next base: position 3,803 of record BMAV01003542.1, read on the forward strand.
GGGCCCAATGTTCTCCGTTACGCCACTGACCATAAGCACTAGGCTACTGGCACGATTTTGTTTCCAGAGTGGTGCTTTGTCTGGTGCTGAATATTTGAAGCCGATTATGAGAAAAAGATGAAGAGATATGAGAGAGAAAACTTAGAATTTTTGCATTTAGACAAAATGTCTGTAATATTTAATTACTATTGTGAAATCATAGCATAAACCAACATTATCAGCTATAAAAGCTATTAAACGATCATTAAAAACTAATCATTTATCTCATTTATAATTTTCTTTACGTTCAATAAGAAAATCGTTTGGGGAAAAATACACCGAGTTCAGGAATACTGTGCCAAATTATTTATTTATATAATTATGTGTGATGTGGGATTATCTATAACAAGTCTACAGAACATATCTTATTTAGTTCTAGAATGTTTCTATAAGTAAATTATCTATACAATGTTCTTGATATGAGAGACTACATATTTCACTTCTGCTTTTGATCTAATAAATATTTGGAATGAGAGAGGATTTTTTAAAAAAGTTATTAAAGCTTCAATGTATTTATAATTTGAAGTGAAACCGCAAGTTTCTTAAATTATATTTTATATGTAGTAAAAAAAATTCTGTATTTTTGATAATTTGTTTGAAACTTTTTGAAAATTTAAAAGACCTGTGAGGAACTAATAATTTCAATGTAGAGGACTGAAAAATTAAAAACTTGATTGTGTAACAACAAAAGTTAAACTAATAGATTGTTTTTTGACAAGAAAAGCAATTTTCTAAAAAATATTTAATTTCTGATTTTTTTCTTTAAAAAAGTCGTGAAATTAAACATGTGAGTAAAAATGCAAAATGCTTTAAGTAAAGTAAAGTGCTTTTATTTAATTGTAATCATATACACAATATATATTATATCAAACATGTATTTAAGAGTAAAAATATATATTTATACAAAATGATCTCATATTACGTGAAATACTTTTTCTTTCTTCTGTTAACCCTCTTTTTAGCAATTAAACTATTGGAATTTTAGAATTTATTTTCAAAACAAATAAGCAATTAGTTAATGTGTTTTACCTTTATTTTTGCTTTATTGTATATCGTCAGCAGGGCCTATCAATGGTTTTGCCATAGCTTAATTGATGATCACTGGATATTTTGTTAACTTGTATATAAATCCTGTTCATGACTATCTTTTAAAACAAGGGTGTCGAACTCAAAAGCTAACTTGGGCCAAAACATACAAGGTTTAATTCTAGTTGGGCCGCAAAAATCAAAAACAATCAAAAACTTAGATTATTTTTGAATTACAACATTATAATTAACATTATAGCCATTGAACAAAAAATTAATCCTGGCACCACATCTCTTTTTCTGTACCATTTCCTATTTCGGAAGAATTTTTATTTTTATTATATATTATTGTATGGCTTGATATATAGGACAGGGCTTCAAAATGCCCGTTGTGGACCGCGTATTTTTGATGAGTATTTTAAGATGAATAAAATTTCCATTCGCAATTTTTGGTCTTTTCTTATAATTTTGAAAAGTTTATTTTCCAACCCTTTGTATTAAATTAACTTTTAATTGTTTTATTATAACAGCTTTTACAAATATATATTTTTGAATCAAAAATTTCAGAAAAATTATAATTAAAAGTTCCTTGTGTTTATCATTCGTTTTTCATATATATTCTAATATACCTGAATGTTAAGAAACCAATAATTTAATAAAACAATTTACCCATCTATAAATTCATTAATGTATAAAAAGTGTATTTTAAATCAGTGTAAAAGTATTTCCTGGTTTTGTAAGATTTTATATTGTCATTTAAGGGCAATTTTTGAGCAAGCACAGGATTTGGTTATCAAGAGAAAAATGAAATCTAATGCACTTCTACAAAATTCTACAAAATTTTAAATAAAATTAAACTATATGAATTCGAAAAGCCACCATTTTCTATTTTCTAAGAAGAAAGATTATAAGAGCTCGCACAATCAGAATTGGCACTCATATACATGGAGAAATCTGGAGAAATAGGCAGTGGCGTAACGGAGAATATATATTAGGGTCCCCTGCAAAGTCAGCGTCTGGGGCCCAAGTCGTGATCTTTTTAAAATGTTTTTACCATACGTGCGTACTAGGCGTCAATCAGCTTTGGCCCCTATAGGATTGGTGGCAAGTTGGTGGGGTGTAATGTTACGCTTTCATATTGGAAAACGGATATGTGGCTTCTCTTACTGTTAATGCATTAATTTAAAACAAAACCCTTTAGCCATTTTCTTTGATGGAAGAAAAACAAGTAGTAATATAAAAATAAATTTAAATCAATTCCTACTTAGATTAACAACAAAGAAAAATTTTATTTTTAGTCTTTTATTAAGTAGTTACATTTAATATAAATATGTATATACATAGAGAAGAATCATTAAATATTAAGAGATAATTAATTTTATTAATTATCATTAAAGTATTGTATTGTCATCCAAACCACACCGTGTATATAAAATTTCAGTTCAAATGAATGCTTTAAAACGTGAGAAAAACCTTTCAAGTTTTGACACAAGTCTCCAAAAGGGTCGCTAAGTCCGGCCAAAAAATGATGCCAATGTGGCTGTGATTTGTAATTTTTAAATAATTAGTTTTAATCAATTAATTTGTATTAATTAAAAATTTCAATTATTGTATTGTCATCCAAAATAATTCCATGAAAAATAAAATTTCAACTCAATTGAGCTCTTTAAAATGTATTTTATTAACGGTTGAAAAGTCCACGGCTAAATAAATAATCGTAAAATCCGGCGCAACGCGCACCTATACTTTCAAGCTGTATTTTTAATTCTTTTAGGTATATTCGCTGTATAACGCGCACCCCCTTTACGGTAAAGTAAATTTGAAATGTACGTGCGGTGTAGTTTGATATAGGAGAAAGCTCCATAAGGAAGTGGGGAAAAATGAGCCGACAGTAATTAACATTTTGCCAAAAGAAATGTGCTTTAATTTAAAAGAAGTGAACGCGAAATGGCCTATTCTAGAAGAAAGTGTTGCGAACTGATCCTAGAAAATCGCCTGAATAGATTATCACTGTAACAAGGAAACTGTACTGTGCTTATTCGCCTTAAAATGGTCAAAAAGAATACCTTTTCATGTTATCCAGCAATGAAAGTTCATATATAGGTATGTTATTTCTTTTAAATAAACAGTATTTCCTTGATATATAAGTCTACATTTTTTAAAGCTCTCATTTTATATTCGTAGTACAACGCGCACCCCTAAATTTCGATCTTATTTCTTGTGTTAAAAGTGCGCGTTATACCCGGATTTTAAGGTAAATAAATTGAGAGTGTGAACTAATAAAGTATTTGAATGAAAAAAGAAAGAAACGTTATTTCAGAAGAAAACGCAACATTTTGAGGATATTATCCTTTTCTGAAGGAAAAAGTCGATTAATTTGCGAGCTCTAAATTCGCATTATCTTAAATTACGAATAAATAAATATATTTTGTAGTCTAAATAAAAATCTCAAATTTTGAAGCATCTATACATTCACTCGTTCAACTGCTCCTCCGTATAATTTTTTGATGGAGGTTAAAGGTCACTGACCCTAGTACTCCTCAAATGCAGTGCACATATGTAAGTCTGTTAGAGGGGAGAAATGTAATTGATTTTTTTTAGGCATTTAGTGCTGTTGGGGTGTTCTACAGAGGTTTTGCTGAATTATGTGCATATTTAATCAAACTGAATGTAGATAGTTTTATTTTTTTAAAAAAAATTAGCCTTTTCTTTCTTTTCTCTTTGTTTGGAAATGAATAAATGTTTTTACTTTTTGCATTTAATTTCGTTATACTCAGTCTTTTCTTTACTGGAATAAATGCATCATAAAATAAATACGAATAATTATAAAATTATATTTTTTAAGGGTTAGAATTTGAATATTACATAAACATAATGAAGCATCATTAAGCATGCTATATATTTTTAAAATATTCTTTATTTTTTAACATTTGTGAATGATTTTCTCTAATTTAGCTTTTTTTATAAAAATGCACATATTTTTACTTATATCATAACATAGTGCAATCACGTGAAATATACTTTTCTAATGTGTGTGCTTACTCAATTCGTACTATTTGTTCACTCTCTCTATATATTTATCGTAAAATCCGGCTTATAACGCTCACCGGTGTATAACGCGCACCTATACTTTCAAGCTAAATTTTTAAATTTTAGGGTACATTTGCCGTATAACGCGCGACCCCGTTCTTAAGAAGAATCATGCAATGTATATTAGCAATGCTATTATGTTTTAAACCTATTTATTCGAAGTATTACCCCAGGATTTTGAAAAAATAGTATATTTCTAGAAAAACAACCCCTTTTTCTTTTTTTAAATCATAAGGCATGATATCTCCTATAAATAAACAGTATTCCGATCTTTGCAGAAGTCTAAGTGTTTTTATGCTTATATCTTTTTATTTTTATTTTTGAAGCTATCATTTTTATACCCGGCGTATAACGCGCACCCATAACATTCGATCTTATTTTTTGAGTTAAAAGTGCGCGTTATACGCTAGATTTTACGGTATATATTTATTTTTATCTTGTTCAAATTTTCAAGCATTACTTAAATAATTTCTATTCATCCAATCAAGTTCAAATAATTTTTTTTAACTTGTAGTGGATGACACATGATGTTAATACATTTTTTCAAATATTAATTAATTAATAAAATTTAATTAAATTAATTACCGGTTTTTGACGACAACTTAGATTCGTCTCTATTGTTGTAACAATGTAACTGTTAAAACAAAGACAAAAGTTAGCGTCGAAAAACGGGGTGGGCATTATTACAACAATGCAGACAAATTATGCTCTTTTTTCAAAATTCCTACTATATAAAGAATATATATATTTCTTTATATAAATATATCTGATTAAAATTTTCAATTGTTAATAAAATCCTTTCTATTCATCCATTCAAAAAAGGAATTGACTTAAAAAATTTTTTTATATTACTTTTTTTTAAATATATTTTTTTTAATATCTTATACAAGGGGCTAAAATTTGCGTTTGTTTTTTTTTTCAACCATGTATAAATTTTTAAAAATACTCCTTATTTCATATTACATCAAAAGAATTAAATATTTGAAAACAGGTGATTTTAAAAATAAAAAAAAATTTGCACATTTGTCGAATTTCCAAAAATTATTTGGAAAAAAATAAATCAAAAAACGAAATTGCAAATTCCTGGGGGGGGGTTAATTTTTTTGTATCAACAATAGTAGAAAGTAAAAAAATTTTTTTAAAATGGGTTTATATCTCTATTTAAAGATCCCCCGGGAAGCTTAATTCTTTTAGGTAGTGACCCCCAAACCCCCGGGGCCCCCTGCCCCTTATCCTTTGGATCAAATGTTGGGGACCCAGAAACATTAAATTTTAATTTTAATTACTGTGGTGTTTTTTTCCCCAGTTTGTGGGTTTTTCCCATAGAAATAACTTTATTTTCCCATGTTAAATCACTGCATTTTATACTGAAGGCACTTTTAAAAAATACAAAAAAATTAAATTTTTAAATCAAAAAAACCATAATATGGGCCCGTGATTCCCCCAAAGTGGTCTATATGGGGGCCCCTGGGGCTATGAACGACCTTCAAAGGGGGCCACGTTGGGAAAAAAAAAAAATTTGGGGGCCATGGGGAATAAATGGGGGTCTATGATGGTAACTCTTATTAAACCAAATCATGATTTTAATTAAAAAGAAAACTTAGTCAAGTTGAAATCAGATCTTATCTATTTGATAGATTTATTTACTAATTTTAATAAGGTTAATTTGTATTTACAAGGTGACAGCATAAATTTTATTAAAACAAGGACCATGTCTGCAATTTTGGCTTTAAAAAGGCATTCCTGTCATTTATAACGAATTATGGAATATCGACGAGAAAAAAAATTACTTTTTCTAGTGAGAAGGAGTTTTAGCGTGGTTGCCAATCTTCAAAACAAAAAAGAAAGGGGGGAAATAAGGTCTGGACTCTACTAACAGAGGAGATTTAGGGTTAAACTTGACACGAATGATTGATTCCGAATGTTGAAAAATTGTTACTGAAGCACCAGATTTATTCCTCCCTTTTAAAGCATTTGTTTGTTTCTCCTTTATTTTATTTATTATTTAAATTTTAATTTAATTAAAAGAAATTTAATTTAGAAATTTAAATCGTTTAAAGTAAGTAGACCTATAACAGCTGTCAAAAAAAGACTTTTAAATTGGTAAATTTGTAATAATTCAATATTAGGTAAGCAGGGGTCTACCCCAAACCTAAAAACATGGCAAGGGGTCTATGAGACTAACAAGTTTGAGAACCTCCGTGTGTGATATAGACAATTAACCTTCCCCGATCCCCTCCTCAGCGGGCCGTGATAAAATTATCAAACGTTGACCGGGTTCCGTGGTGATAAAAACTTTGCCTTTTTATCGCAGAGGACGTCAACGTTTGAAATTATCATAAACCCACTTTAAGTGAACGGTGACTTTATATTTTAGATTGTTTTGATTCAATAATTTTAATTTCATTGTACCAAAATATGCCTTCAGAATAAAATACAGCTGCACCAAAAAAAGAATATAAAGTGGACGCTGCTCACTTAGATGTGTACTCTACACTTAAGGATTTGGACTGTATTGTAAAAAAGTATTGGAGAGCTCGTTGCCTAACGACCTGATGATTAATGACCAGGCATTTGATGAATAAATAATTTAACATGGAACATAAAGTGATTTCCATGGAAAGTTGCACAATCCCAAGAGAAATTCTCCACAGTAAATAAAATAGAAAGAATGTTCCTTAGGCGTATCGGTACCTTTTGATCCACGGACCTGAGCCGGTCAAGCGGCCAGGGGGCTGGGGACCGTTGTTATAGAGGATATTTGAGATGCTCTTGGAAGGGTAGTAGCAATTCACCTTTTCTTTCACAATACCATCCAGGTCCAGAAAATTATTTTGTTCGAGAAGTGGGTCCAAATGTCTGTGGGAGTCATAAACTAACTCATTTCAAATATGGATTGCGATACTTCCCAATACGATGCGAGAATTAAGAGAAACCATTCCATTTTACAGAACATTTTTATCTACTTTTCTGTGTTGATAAGCCATACGTACTACAACCATGCTTATGTTCCATAACCATGGCATTTCATTTTTTCGGTATTATATCATCCTATGGCAGGGGTCGGCAACCTGCGGCTCGCGAGCCACATACGGCTCTTTGGATGTGAAGCTGCGGCTCTTAAGTTCCATACGCAAATATTATTTATTTTAACAAAAAAAAACCCCATTTAAAAATCGTGCTGAAACTGTTAACGAGGATTAGGCTCCGTTTCTATCCTCATCCATTTGTATTCGCTTTTCACCACACTCCTCCCCTTAATACGCGTCGTCACTGTCGTCAGTCCGTCGGAAGCTCTCGAATGACGCCATCGTCGGATGTTTCTATGTAGGTTTTAATTCGCTTTTGACGCAAGACAATTTGGTGTCTTCACCAGTGCTTTGGCTGTGAGGTATAGTTTTTTGTTTCAAATAGAAGAGTTAGAAGCGAATTATCTTCTCAAAGGTATGTATGTACATATATAATAACAATAAAAAAACCGAAGTAAAGGTAGGTAACATAATAAACATTATATTTTTAAAATACATATTATACATATTTTTTTCAAAATAAGATACCTAACTACCTTTTTAAAGTCAATAAGAATTGTCAAAAAGAAACAAAGTACTACTGTTGGATATTACAGCGAAAGTGTTTTTATTAAAATATATGTTTAATAAATTATAAATACCTATTTTATTATTTATCTAGTTTATAGCTTTTGTTATTTAAAAATTAGTGTTAAAATAATAATTATAAGTGTAAGTACCTATAGATTGTTATTTAATAAACCTATTTTCGAACTCTGAGTATCAAAGTAGGTAGGTATTTGCAGTTTTAGATTGTGTATATGTTTGGCAATTTTCATTGATTTCAGCATAGCTGGGCATAACACCTTTAGTTGTTAACTAAGTATCTAATATTTGCCAAATTAAAAAAAAAAAAACTAAAATGTGATAAACACGTTCTTACAAGTCTGTTCGTGCCAGTCGGCCATCACCGCACACGGGAGGCGACCACAGATACGACGAAACTATGTACTTATAGTCAATCAGTACGTGAGAGAGTGAAACAAACAGTATTTTGTGTCTAAATTATTTATTTTAATAATTAAATTATTAGAGAATAATTTATTTTATTTAGGTAAGTATTTTTAATTAAGAAATATATTGTTGTAAAATGTTTTTTGATAAATTACATTTCATTATGCCCAGCTTCTCGTATGTATTTACATAGGCATACGTTAACATAGTACATAACTGCAAAACTTGCCATCTACTGTTTTGGATACCAAGAGCATTGAGATTTTAATCGGGATTAGATGAAGTCATTCGCTTTCATATACAACTCAAATGGCCTTCCGACTTGTCTCATTTGCCGCGAAAAAACTCGCACACAATAAGAAATCAAATTTAGAGAGACACTTCTCTACAAAACATACTCAGTTTGCTAGTAAATATCCAACCGGCGAAGAACGAAAAAAACTGTCGACGAGTTCCAAAAACAAAAACAGCAATCAAGTTCCATGTTAAGTAACTGGACGCAATCTACAAGTAATGTTAATCTGGCAAGTTTCGCGGTATCACTAGAAATTTCCAAAAAAGGCAAACCATTGACAGATTGTGAGTATGTCAAAGATTGCTTCATACGTGCATCTGAAGAACTGTTTCGTGATTTCAAAAACAAACCAGAAATCTTGAAAAATCAAAGATTTGCCACTATCCGCTAAAACAGTACAAGATAGAATAGCTAAAATGTCTTCAAATGTAACATATTTGCAGGTGGAAGATATTCAATTTTCTTCTGCCTTATCACTTGCTATAGATGAGTCTTGCGACATAAAAGACACGGCACAAGTTGCCCTTTTGTCACGTATATATGTCTTCCCAAGGTCCAAAGAAGAACTTCTATGATTGCTACCGCTCTCGGGACAAACTAGAGGGGAAGATATAGCGAATGCCGTGTAAAAATGCCTTGAAGACAGCAACTGAATGAGCCAGAAGTATGACATGAAAAAAAAAGGGGCTACAACGATTCATAAGAGCAAAATAAAAACCACAAAATTCTTACGTTTCATTGCATAATATACGAAGAACCGCTTTATGCCCTAACATATCCGGCCGAAATAGTTGAGGTCATGAATTTGGTAATCACACACAAGATTGTTAACAGCATCTTGTCAAAAGCACTCTACCATCGTTAGTGTAACGAATTTTTAAGCGAAATGGAGACTCAGTATTCCGATCTCCTTCTTCACAATAAAGTTCGATGGCTTTCCAAAGGTAAGGTGTTGAAACGTTTTGCTTTGTGCTTGAATGAAATAAATACATTCCTCAATGAAAAAGTCATTAGTCACCCTGAATTAGAGAACGACAAATGGTTGCAAAAATTTTACTTTATGGTGGATATCACAGCGAAATTAAATGAGCTGTGATTCTAAAACTGCAAGGAAAGGGAAACCCAGCCTATGTTTTGGTACAAGAATTGGTTTGTTTCGAAGAAAAATTAATTCTTTTTGCAGAAGATATTTAAAGCGGTAAATTACTTCATTTTCAATTTCTAAATCAATATCACGATAAAACCAGTGCAACTGCTGACATGAATTACTTCAGCACAGTTATAAAAAAAATTAAAGATAAATTTGCTGACAGATTCGAGCAATCCAAAACCAACGAAACCACTCTAGCATTCATTATAAATCCTCTCAACACAAATAGTAGCGAAATCCCCATTGAGCAATTTGGAATCGATACTGGACCTCTAGAAATGCAATAATATCGATTTAAAAGATAAAACTTTGTGGGCGGAAAATTTCGAGTTGAAAAACAAGTTGGAAGAGTTGGAGGCCAAGAAAATGAGAACCAACAAAAATTAACAAAAAAA
>BMAV01003544.1:0-116331 GCA_019973955.1 Trichonephila inaurata madagascariensis
AAACACAAACAAAAAATTTTTATTTTTAATTTAGGATCGAGGAAAAAACAACGATATGTATTACCAAATAAAGCGATCCTACCACTATAATTACTTTACCACTACCCCAAACCCTTTGTTTATACACAGTTCCTAATAATTAGTAGATTAGTCCTACCTCTATATCATAGGTAGCAGCAACCCTCTCGATTCTTCAAGGTAAATTCCTTATCTCGCGTGGAATGGTATCCACCTTGCTTGAACGCACTTTCACGGATAGCTGACACTGGAATATCCGCTTGCTTCAGCTTACGCGTTTAAACTCAGACTCGCATAATCACTTCCCAAAAGGCCACCCGCTTATCCTAAACTTCTGCTATTTAAAAGGTTCCTAATTTGCATAGTCACGTTTCGCTTCAGGATTTGGTTGGAAAGAATTTGCCTTTTTCGGCCCCAAAAGACAACGGAAATTAATAGAAAGCGCAATGAGCCCGTCACAAAGTGACTTTTGATGAATGGTCACATCACTAAGCAATGAACCATAGGTATTATGGCCCTCTTTTGCAATGTCATCAATTATTCCCCTATCATAATAAATGTTAGATTAAGCTTAAAATTTTGGAAATAAAAAATTTTACTTACTTCTTGAAGATCGTGAGTCAGATTTGTCAGTGCTCAATTTGCTATATTTTGATGGTGGAGCTTCGCTCAAGTCCCTGAAAAAAAATGAAAAGGATGAAGTATAAAGAAAAAATTGTACATAACATATAATTTGTTTTGTTGTTCTTGAAGAATGTAATGACAATTATTCAAGCCTCTCGAACGACTTTTCGAATCGAATCTGGGGGATCCTTTTAAAGACCCAAACATGTATTATAATTATTCTAAAAACTCAATTTAATTATTTTGGAATACAATCTGGTTAAAAAGAATCATTCGCGTAATATTTGTTGTTGCTCAAATGAAATAGGTTATAAATCTAAAACAAAACAAATAATATAAAAAAAAAAAATTAAGTCAATTCCTACTTAGGTCAACGAAGAAAAACTTTATTTCAGAGTTACTTTTTATTAAATAGTTACAATTAATATAAACATGTATATACAAATGACAGAAGCACACTATTAAGTGACAAAATAGAAAGCAATTTTCCTTGCAATTTTCCATTTTCCTTTCTATATAGGGTGCTGGATTATTATTATTTTGTTTGTTTGTGTTACTATTTATTCATTAATTAAATTTAATTATTCTAATAAAATAGTATAGTAAAAAAGAAATCACATTCTCAGAAATAAAGCCATCCCAGGTGGGATTCAAACTCACGACCTTTGGATTAGAAGGACTACGCGCTAACTATTACTCTACAGGGATACGACGAACGATTTTCTTTTCTATATATGCTGTTGGACTATTATTTTTGTTTGCTACTATTTATTCATTTTTTAATTTAATTAATGAATTAATATTTGAAAATATTGTATTAACATCAAGTGTCGTCCACTACAAGTTTAAAAAAATGTATTTGAATTTGAATGGTTGAATAGAAAATATTTTATCAACGATTGAAAATTTGAACCAGATATATGTATATATATACAGGGAAAGAGTGAACTAATAGAAGAAATTAAAAAATGATGGTGCCATTGTTCTGTTGAGTTTTTTAAATACATATTTTAATTTATATGTGTAAACATTTTATAATCGTTTGTTTTAAATTAGTAGTTTACCGTTTAAATTAAAACCTAATAATTAATTTTATTTATTTCTGTCATAAAATTATATATTATAAATGTTGGTTGTTTTTTTTTGTTTTTGTTAAAGTTAATTTTGTTCATATTTATATGAATACGAGAATATACTTCTTAGTATACATAATTTTTTTTATCTGGTTTCGCGATTTTGTCTTCTATACAATTTATTCGGAATCAAATTTCTTACATATGCGTATCTGACACTTTCATAAAATGCGCAACAGTATTTTATTTTTGAGGAAAGAGTTAAAAGACAAAGAAGTAAAAAAAATATCATAATTAAACAAGTAAAATTGAAATGAGGTGTTTTTTTCAAGGAAAAGTTCATCAAAGCAATTGACTTATTGAAGTGATATTTTCTATAGGCGCGCTTTGCTGGAGAGTGAACTTGAATGAACGTCACACTCGGGTTTGTAACGCTCATTCGGCTTTTTTCGTCTTTTGTCGGAAATCGTGCTCGTGCAAGGTCATCCGCGACATACACAGCCCTTAAACGAAAAGGAGGGACATTTCTCCCCTTCCCCCGCCACTTCGAAACGACATGAAACCCATGCATCTTGAAGGAACAGGCCGTGACAGAGTTTTGATGACGTCACGAAAGGAGGGAATGCTTTAATACTCGCAGTGGCTATCAGGAATATAAAGCGTGCGACATTTATTTCTTTTCAGGTCGTAGACTAATTTTTCTACTTCATTATTGATTATTTTTTTATAATTCTCATTTAGAATATTTTCAAAAGAAAGTTATGTATTAATACGTTAGAAGGATGTCTAATATTTTTTCCAGGAAAAAGGGGGAAATATCACTCGAGAAAGGCTCATAACAATGTAAGAAACATTTAAGTAAAAATTGACTCAATATAAAATATTTTCTCAATCAGATAAAATAACAAAAGAAACATTTACTTGCAAAGAAAATATGAAAAGTAAAGCATAAGAGGTATATTAATTTTAAAAAAACATGTGAATTTAGCAACATTTTGCTGTAATCAATGAATCATAATAAAGGTTAAATGTATGCAAAAATATATATAAATGCAAAATTCATGCAAAAATATATACAAATGCAAACTTCATACAAAAATATATACAAATAAAGAATACAATGCATGTAAAAATATATACAAATATAGAAATGGCACAAACACACCACAGTACCACAGTAATTATACAGCAAAAACAGATTCTAGATTATACGTTAGAAAATATATACATTAGAAAAGAATACTTTACCTATAAATCTGACAAAAAAAAAAAAAAAAAAAAACTTTTCGTAGAATATATCATTAATGAGGCAGCGTATATTGATTACTTTCAAGTTTTGAATCGTTTGGATTTGTAATGATATTATTCAAACCAATTTTTACATTATTTTTTATGCGTTACAAATAAATATATGACTAGGTAAAAATATTTAAAAATCAAACAAAATTGTTTTAATTAAAAAAAATAGTATTTTACATTTAACATACTTCGAATGCTAAAATCTTCATGAGAATGATTTAAACGAATAGTAAATAAACAGAATTTTTCTTTAAGTAATATTTATGTGAACTATTAAACAATTGCATAAAATTTATATAGAAAAAAAATGAAGTATAAGGAAGTACATGTACATTGAATAATATACCAATCGATAATTGAATATTTAAATAAATAAAACAGTGAAATATAAAAAGCAACTGATCTAATTGGCATTAAATGTCTTTATTTTTCCGATTACCCTTCACCGTTAAAATTTCTTCATTCGCTTTTTTGAAAAATTATTTAAGCATGTATTCCCGAATGTAATGAATATTTTTTTTAAAAATATTAAAATGCAGGTGTGTTACATTTACACAAGATGAATGAAACGAATGCGAGACATTCCACAACTCATGTAATTCCAAATATGCATCTCTGTTGTGCTTACAAGATGATTGGGAATTAACTTTAAGAAATCTTGATTCGAATGTTTTCGACATTAACAAATTAAAAATGAAATATTGCGTTGAAATGACTTTCATAGCAATATTTGTGGGCATTTTTAAATCTCTTCTATGCAAAAGTCTCAAATGTTTTGTCCTGCATTTGCTGAATCAAAATTGATCTCTTTATTTGAAAGAAATATACATTCGCAATCGGAGCATCGGAATTTTATATTATGCACGCATAACCCATAATGCACATTAAAATTTTATACTTTTCTGTTGAGATATCCTCTAATTTATTTGAAATGTTTAATACTTCGTTGAAATCCTTAATATCTACTTGAACATTAAATATCTCTTCTGAATAATTTAAAATTAAATTTTTCAGTGAAATAGTACCATATTTATCCGAGTGCAAAGATAGCACGTGTTTAACGCGCAATTATTTTTCAACTTGCAAATTTTTCCTGTATTACAAATTTCAATATACTTTTCTTAAGATTGAATAGCCATAACATGATGAACAGAATTAATAAAGCAGATTTCTTCAAAAATATTAACCGCATTAAAAATATTTAGCAATTCACTAAAATATGTCAATCAATATGTTATCTCATTCAAATAGGATGGACAGCCGGGAAAATGTAAGGATATGTATTTTATTGATAAAATTGGGTACATAATCAATAACGAGCATTACTATAAAATGTGCGGAGTAGCATAAGGTTATGTCTATTAATAAAAGCTTTAATATTTCAAAAGATAAGGATTTTATAAATTAAAAATATATATAAATTTAAACAATAATTTTTCATTATAGATACAATATTAATTAAAATAATTAGTGAAAAGTTGGTATAAAATCAGTTTATGTATATTAGGTTATTTCAAACTAAAATAAATTCAATAATGACTCAAGAATAAAGTTATACAATAATATAAATATCCTACCTTTCTTTATACCCAATGGTATCACTAATATTATGTTCACTACATTTCATATTTAAAAACACGTGGTAAGGTAATGCACTTCGCAAGCTTTAATGGAAGACTGGTGAAGTAAGGGTCAAACGCGGGGAAACTCGTCCCTCCTTAGATCACATGACTTGTTTTGGGGGTTCTCTGTGGCAGCCTAAGAATCAAGGTAGCCCTGATGAAATGCGGAGTTTGTCCCAATACGCTGCGTAAAGTTCCTAGCTTCAATCTAATTTTGGGAGGTTTCCCCACCACCACCACCATCTCTTTCTACGAAAATGAATGCGGGATTCTTTCTAACTCTCTAACTCTGGTTGAAGCATGAAAATGAAACATGTTATATTTTTAAAAAATAGGCTTAGAGAGAGAGAAATCCTACAGTAAAGTTAAACATAAAATGTATAAAAAGGACAAATTCTTATAGAATTAAATAAATAGTATAATTCTCTCTCTCTCCATTAGCAATATTGCAGTGAATTTAAGAATAAAAATCGATTTTTGTAAGCGAATCAGAATAGCAATGAACAAATAGTTCTATTAATCACATTACTTAAATATACTTTGAGTCTAAAAAGAAAATTAAAACAATTAAAAATTTAAAATAACAAAATTAAGTATACAGATATTTAGAAAAAGTTACATTAAATAGTTTAAATACAAGAAAACAAAATATAATTAAGAAGACTTACGTTGCAGCAGCACCAGATATATTTGTACAAAACTGTCATACAATGACAAAGAGCTAGTATAAGCTAGAGATTATGTGATATAAATATTCTGATTAAATCCCCTTTTAAAGGTTTTGACCTAGATTCCTCTCTTCCCAATCAACTACCTGTCTTACTATCCCTTTGTTTAAATAAATTCATGGGTAGAATTGACTATTGTTAAATTACAAGCAAAATTCACAAAGTCTTCTGAGCCAATAATTATGATTTTAAGTGGGAATTTTAAAGTACATTCTTCAAAAGACAAATCAAAACCTTTAGTTGATTTTTTTAAATCCAAATTCAATTTAATTATGTCAAATGATCCAAATGAAAGCACGAGGAAATACGGAACAACGCTTGACGGAGTTTTTTCTTATAGATATTTAAATAAAATTTCGAATTTAAAGTATTTATAAACTATTTCAGCTACCATAAACATATTGTTTCCTTCTTAGAATACAATTAATTCACAAACATGATTGCATATTTTGCACAAAAATATTACTTTATGAGTATATGAATAAATAATTTTATGACATTACAAAATTTGAAGTTATCACTTCTATCGCGTAGTCATAAGCACACACACTTTATTTTTAAGTTAAACTAAATTTACTTCTCATTAAAAAATAAACCAATACAAAAATTTTAAATTTGTGATTTTCATAATAATAATAATAATAACAGGATTTAATTTTTAACAGAAAATAAGTTTCTATGCTGTTTAAAATATGAGTTTTTAAAAAATTAACCAGATTGGATAATTAAGAATTTTTAAGCTGGTAGTAGAAAAACTATGTGTCACACTAGCATTATGAATTTTTTTTTTACTATAAATATTCTTCAATGTCATTCTAGATTTGGGGATTGATTTTTTAGATTGTCATCTACAATTTGGGGTGACCGTCTTTACAAAGACCTAAGATGCACAAACTAAAAGAAGCATATTTATGGTACACCGACACCAGCTAAACTAGAGAATCAGCTTTTCACAAATGATGAAACTGTATTTACTAAAGCAAATGATTCCATAAATGTGTTGTAGATGACACTTGTACCTCCACTGAAAGTGTACGATGAAAAATTGAAATACGGACAAAAATTGAAAATGCCGCCCTCTCTCCAAAGCAAAAAATTATAATTGTAAAAGATAAATTGCTTACATAAATACGCACCTATAAAACTTGAATAATTCCAGTGAATAAAAAAAAAGACAGTGAATATATATATAACTTTTAGTCTTAAAAATTGCAAAATAATTCGAAATTAAGGACATAGTTACTTGTTATTTCAAACGAGTAAAATGTAAGAAAAGGAATCGTCCATTTCAGCAGGCCAATTTCTTCGAAAAGTAGTCTAATGATGGTGGAAATTACAAGCTTTTGTTTTAACTTATAGTAACTACACTCAAGACTAAAATCAAACAAAACATCTCCTATGGCTTTCTATCTACCACAACATCTCCTGTCGCTTTCTATCAACCAAAACTTTTTTTACCCCTGTCCCCTTTTAGATAGCTGACACCGGACATCGTAAGGGTGAAAGGAATGTCCGATGTGACCTCACTCCGGGATGGGGAGCAAGTTACTAGTGTAAGATGTGTAAACATATAAAATTTCATGATTTAACATATACTCCCGCATAGAGCCCTTCAAGTTTCAACATAAAAGAAAACTGTCATTAAACATACAGAGTACAAAATATGGAATTAAGATACGGTTAATGAAATACCAAATTCACACCCAATAATGTTTCAGAAAATATATAAAAATTTTGTAACAAAAAAAAATATTTCTTCAAATTTGATCTAAATGCCGCCTTTAAAATTTGCCGCCCCGGGCAGGGGTCCGATTTGTCCGGCCCTAGAGCCGCCCCTGCAATACTCAAGTACATTTTTAAAAGTTTCGATTTAAAACTGCATATATGTTCAACATCTTTTTAAAAATTCCAATGCACTACTAAAGAGCTTTCAAAAACATTTATTGTTATTTTGTATAAACGTTATTTCACAAGTTAGGACAAACAGCAAAATTATTTGCTTGATTCGTAACGATTTCCACATCAATTCATTATACCGCCGGAAAAAAAATAATAGAATCAGCAATCAAACAATAAGAGTATTGTAATTTTATAATAAAAAAAATTACATCAAGATTTTTACTTTTAATTTTATAAAAAAGTAAATTAAGATGTTTAATTATTTATATATCTTGTTCAAAAAAACAAAAAATAAGTTTGTTAAATATAAAACAAATTAATATAACATTTAGGATTTTAAATATATATATCATTATTTACCATCTGAGAAAAATTTTAAATACAATATTACAATAAATTGTATCACATAGCCAATTTTTGTTTTTAATTGTCATACATATAAAAAAACAATTTTTAGAAACAAAACACTGTTTATCTTGAACTGTAATATTTTACATGAAAAATAAATATACGTAACAAATTCTATACAATGTTTCGGTTACGTTCACACTAATTACGTGGGTAATTTGCATAAGAAGAATGATAATCTATATATTCTATCGCAAATTATATTCTATTTCCATTTTTTAAATAATTCTATAATAAGAGACATTTATGCAAATGTTAATAATTTATTTTACCATTTATTTACTTTTATCATTTTTAAATGCGGGTTTTGTATTGAAACTTAAGCAATTCATTTTTGATAAAATTCAAGATAAAATAACTATTTTTTAAAAAATACTTTAGGTGATCTATTTGACCTATTCCGCTATTTGAAGAAAAAAAAATTTTTTCATGTGCCAAAAAATAATAGCAGCAAACATATATATTTTTTCTTTTCTAAAGTCCTTATAACTGAAAAAAAAAGAATTCAAAAAATGCTAGCCACATATCAAGATAACATTGGATACATAAATATACAATTATTTTAATTGAAACAGTAAAATTTTTAAAAAAGTTATATTCAAAAAATAAGGTTTTTTGTTGCATCAGTAATTTTTTTTTAAACATGAAAATTTTAAAAAAGTGAAATGCATAATTCTTATCATTCGATCTATATATACATATATATTTTTACGTTTTTCTATTACCATTCCACATTTATTCTTTAATCATTAAAAATTCCCATAAAATTACAGTTTGATTTAAATATAATCAATTACGAGAATAGTTTTATCTTTTTTAATAGCTTATAGGTCTTCGATTTATAAAATTAACAAATTTAATATTTTTAAAATTTCGAATAAAAAAACATTTTATCAATAAAATCTATAAACTTGAAAACAGGAAAAATTCTTTCCCCCTCCCCTTTTAAATTAGATATAAAGAATAAAACGCAGAACAATATTTCAAAGCCAGCGTTCGGTAAACGACACATTCGTAATTCCAAAATTCATCTTATCGATCTTATTTATTCTAGAAGAATGCCCGCTAATTTTGAAAATCTAACAATCGCGCAACAAGAACAGAACGCCGGGGAAGAATATAAGGCTCGCCGTTCTGTGTTCGCAATGACGTCACGTAGGCAGAGATTCACCGACACGGTTAGGCTTAACCGGAGCCATATTGAACTTCCCCACGTTGTCGAAAACTAGGCTTTATCGCCTTATTTTACCAAACGATATTTTAAAAAAAATAAACTTACATATCATGGAGGGTGACCTCGAACTCGAATAGTATTCTGTAGTCCACAGAAGCGTGAAATTTAAGCCAACGCCGACTTGCTGGAGCCTCAGTGGTTGTGTGAACCGGTCGATCGCGGTCGACGCATGTGTCGGGGAAGCGCGAATGACGTAATCTCCGGGACTAGGGGAGCCCTGGCGGTCACCGACCGATTCCTGCGTTCGATGCATCCCCTGTACTCGCCTGCTTCCCACCACCATAATAAGGTCCACCCACCAGGGCACGGGTTCACTCGCTATATCTGCAGTTCCGCGGGCGCCGTTCTCTCAAAGCGCAAGGGCGGCGAACAGCAGTCGGTCGACTGCTGAGAGTAAATCCGATTACAGCTACTCGAGCCAGAATTTGTTTTTACCTCTAATGATTCTGTTAATTACTTTAAACCTCCTTAAAAATTTTTTTTATTTACTGAAGAGCTACCTTTTGTGCAGATTAGTTTTCAAATGTTGGGTATTAGCATAAAAGCAACACTACTCGCTCAAGTATTAATGCTTAATCTTACGATTAGCCAAATTGCTTTTCGCGCGGAAAATGCAGTTTCGAACCTCCGAAGAACATTTTGTGAAGGATTTTCTGCAAACAAAGAAATCAATGAAATTTTTAAAATTGTTTGTATTATTTTAGAGTAAGAGAGATGTATTTTTTTTAAAAATTTCAAACCATACTACCCATTTCTCTCTTTTTCTCAAACAAATATAGTTTTCTTTTTAACATCACATGTTAAATTTCAGATCATTTCCCATTGAAAGTTCGATGTTCGATTTTTTTTAATTTCAAATATTCTTCTAAAGCAACAATCACAATTCAAAGAGCTAATAGAAAATGAAAATGTAAGGATTAAAATTATTTTTCATTACTTCAATTTATATTTAACCAATTCAGACTTGGTTTATTTTATCGTTTGTGGAAAAAAGTCTATTGCAATCTTTCTGACATAAAACAGAACATAAATATTCTAAAAGCGACTATTCGAAATATAGAATTTTGTGTCACACAGAACAGATGATTTACTTCTTTTTCATTCCATTGATTTGCTTTTGATGCGTTCAAAATTTCTCGGGCCCTAGTAAAACAAAAAAGAAAATTAAAGTGGCAGAATAGAATACAAACAATGAATGGTCAATTGAAAGTTGAATTGCAATATGGAATTATCTTTAAAAATATCTATCTTAGTTCACTTGAAATGCAATGCCGCGTATAAGTATACTTGGAAAAGGAAATACAGAACTCCAATAATCAATCCTATATTTGCATCGAAAATTAATCCAAACAAGGAAAACAAAAAGTATGATTAGCTAAAATTTATTATAAGAAGTTAAATTGAGCTATTATTTGAATGCGATGCAAAATAATAGATGCAATTGAGTAAATGATTTTTTTAAAGTCAAGACAGAAATATTTACGTGCAGAACGTATACAGTCTGTTTATGATTATGATCTCAATCCGTGTATTTTTTTTCCTACTGCAAAAATTAATTTTTTTTACTAAAGCTTTGACAACTTAATTATATTTAATACAGAAATTCGAATCAGTATATTTATTCATAGATGCTACGATTTTTTTAAAAGAATTCATTAAGAAATGAGAGTCAACTTTTTTACACACACATGGTTTCTAAAAAACGAATGGAACACGTATTAGGCCTCAATGATACTGGCCCCCAAGCTATAGGGGCCAACATGTGTGACTACAGTCCCACTAACAGGGCTTCATATATAAAAAAGGGCCTTGAAGGAATTTTGATGCAGGGCCCACTCAGAACTAGCTAGGCCAATGATTATTGCTCTCTCCCTCTCTCTTTCCCTTATTCCACATCACACACAAGTTAATATTCAGTACAGTAAAAGTATTATAATCGATTATATATCGATTTATATTACATATGTAATATAAATTTAAACAGTTGAATAAATCAAACACATAAAATTATGGAAAAATGCTTGATCTGTTTTTTTTTCTCTATATGTATATAGATGTTTATTTCATATTTCAATTTCCACTTTTCATTTATTTGATTTATTCGTTATAAATGTAGAGTTTCGTCTAGAACTAATGAACTGTGGTTTCACTGTTTACAAAAAAAAGTTAATATTAAAATCAAAATATATCTAAATGTTAAAATCAATATAGGTTCCTCTTCATATTAACTTAGTCTTCACTCAATATATCTACTTTTTAGTGTTTAGAACAAAATTTAATTCATTAAATAAACACTTTCGTAAAATCTTATTTTCAAGATAATATTTCTTCAAGAATAGTTTTTACAAGATGTGAAGTCCTTTGACGTTATATTTTCAGTGGCGTAACAGTGAACACTTGGGCCTCCCTGCAAAGTCAGGATTGGGCCCGCTCAGTAGCGCACACAGGAATTTTTCAAGGGGTGGATCCGGGGTCAAAAGTTTATCATTCTTGTATCATGCTCCTTTTGATTTTGTCGATTTTCGGGAACAAAACACAGTAAAAAAACTAATTATTGGATAAATAATTAGCATTAATTAATAAAATTAATCATTAATAACAAATACTTAATTAAATTTTACGTACTATATACTTAGAATTATAATCAATCGAAAAAATATCAAGGGCTTTGGTTCTGGACCCCGGACTCACCCCTTGTGTGCGCCACTGGGCCCGCTAGAACCCTGGACCTCTCCGCGATGCGGGAGTGTACGTTACGTCACTGTATATTTTACTTATGTTTTGGTTTAATTCGTATCATCTTTTATTTTCCGAGGATCCAGTTAAGTTCTGATAAGTAAATAATTATATACTAAAACGATAAATATATGTAAATGAATATGATTATTTTTTTTTACACTGAGTTCTTCGCATCTTTGAAAAGGTCAAGTCGATATTAACTGAACAAGTAATATAAAAAAAATAGTTTTTGAGTCAATTCCTACTTAGATCAACAACGAAAAATTTTATTTTAGCTACTTTTTATTAAATAGTTACAATTAATAAAAAAATGTATATACATAGGACAGAATCACAACATTAAGTGGTAATTAGTTTTTTTAATTATCATTAAAGTATCGTATTGTCCTTTTAATTTCAGTCCAACTGAAGGCTTTAACACGTGAGAAAAAACCTTTTCAAGTTTTGACACAAGTCGCCAAAATGGTTGAAAGCCGCCAAGATGGCTGTATTTGTAATTCTTTAAATAATTAGTTTTAATCAATTAATTTTTATTAATTATAGTTAAATTATTGTATTGTCATCCAAAATGATCCTGTATATAAAATTTCAACTCAATTCAGCGCTTTAAAATGTATTTTATTAACGATTGAAAATTCCACCAAAATAAATAAATAAATATACAAATATATAAATAAATAAATATATAGACAGTGCGAGCTAATAGTGTAATAGTGTAGGAATTGAAAAAGGATTAATAATTAAAGTTCCTCAACATAAAACTGGGCCACATAAAGAGTCTTTAAATTAGTTATTACCGTGGAGGATTTTCTACAAACACACTCCGGGCCTTTAAAACTTAATACAAGAAAACAAGATATAGGGATTGTTTTAAGAGAAATGAACTTTTATGTACAGTAGCACACACATAATTTTTCAAGAAGGGGGTCCAAAGTTGAAAGTCCACCATTCTCGTATCATAGTTCCAATACACCTTCCAACATATTCTTCTGATTTTGTCTATTTTCGAGAGCAAAAACAGTAAAAAATTAATTATTGAATAAATAATTAGCATTAATTAATGAAGTTAATTATTAAAAACAAATACGTAATTGAATTTTACTTACTATATACATAGGATTATAATCAATCGAAAAAAGAATCAAGGGTTCGGGGAGGGTCCGGATCAGGCCATCCCTTATGAGTGTCACTGTTTATATATGATACAAAAAAAAAAAGGAAGTAATGTTGTTGAATGCTTACCTGATCTTTAAGCAAATTGGATCCCGGTTATTTCTTTCTGCTCTGCCCAGTGGCGTAACGGAGAATATCAGGAAGCCCCTGCAAAGTCAAGTTTGAGACCCCAAGCTGGATCTTACAAAGGATTGCAAAACCATAACATAACATTAGCTTTGGACCCCTAAATTCCTGCCCCCTTCCTCGATGCGGAGATTGCGGAAGTACATGTCACGCCACTGGCTCTGTCATATTTCTTTATCGTCCTGCAAAAGGTATCACAGTAAACTATTTTAAAAATTCATGGTTAAGAAAAAATGACGATTTTTTCCTTATATTTTGTTGTGTATTGATGTTTTACCTATATATGATATTATTCATGCTATTCCACTGTTTCAGCATATACAAACTATTACTTTAAAAAAATTTTGAAGTGACTTTCTAATTCCCACATTACACCACGTCAAGACTTTGAGCTCCAGTTCCACTTAATATTCTTCAGCCTTCATTATTTTAAGATGAATTTCTGTACAATCAGATTTCGAATACATGGTTCAATTTGAACTACATCCCTCACAAAACTCTCCGTCATGACCCCGTCAACTTTTGGGGCTACATGAATTAAAATAAATTTATATATCTTTTCAATTCTTAAAACGTTTAATTACATAGTCAAAATACGAAAAGCTGTCACTCTCAAAAAGGTATAAATATTTTGGTTTAAGGCTATCTTCGGTAAAAGTACGAGAGCTTGAACTAAACGCGAAGCACATCTTCAAACAGAAAAATGCCACAATTTCCATGGAAATTTGCAATATTATAACTCATACCTCTGTTAACAATCAGGGGCGTAGCTACAGCCGTATCAAGGATACGGGGCCCCAAACCCCGACATCTGTAACTACAGTCCCACTAACAGGGCTCCCATGTTTAAAAAGGGCTCCGAAGGAATTTTGATACGGGGCCCCCTTAGAGCAGCTACGCCAGTGTTGACAATATAGTGTTTTTAAAATCTTCAAATATTCCATGAATACTTTCTTTTTCGTTTTAATACGTGAAGACATAGCCCATTTAACATTACGGTATAGGAGAAAAAACGCGACACACATTTTACACCAGAAAAAATTATTCAACTCGGTTAAAAATGGGGGAACTATTATAAAACATACTGCTCTCTAAAAGATAGTGAAGCCAGAATAGCATATAAAATGTTCATTTCTTTTATATCTGAAAAAATGTTCCAAATTTGGGTCCTATTCTTTAACATTAACCAAAAACAGCCTTTAAGTAGTGTTTTTAACTGAAAGCTGGATATTGTTTCATATAAAGCCACTTTTTTTCTACTTCATATCTGAGAGAAAATAGATTATTTAAGTAAAACTATATGGTGTGTTGACATATTTATTTATGAAACCCTACTCACATTGCTAGAACGTTAATGCTAAGTTCTTCGCAGACGTGATTACACGTGCCGTTCAGGACAAGCATCGGTATTCTGATTTGCAATTCAACTAGAATTCAAGATACGCATTTGCGGTCGCTTCATTTGTAATGTGAATATACAAGTCACGATATTTGAAGAAAACATTGTTACTAAATACTGTACTTCTAATCAATTTCTTTGATGTAATTAATATAAACATTTTATATTTTTTTACGTACTAGTTGGTATACCCGTTCTTCGCACGGGTGAATTGAAAAATTAAACAATACAAATTGAAGAAAATAAAGAAGTTTTTAATGATTTAATTTTACGTGAATGACAAATTGAACAAAAAAAGCTTTTTGCATATCTCAGCTGAACAAAAAAAAACATTTTTGTTCAATTTTAAGTCTATAGAACACTAATAGCTGATAAAAAGAATTTTTATATTTATAACACCCATAACTCACTGGAGGGTCGATTTTTGAAAACACCTTCCTAAGCTAATCTCTGCTCAGCAAAAGTAACAGACTGTTACGAATTTTGAGTAAGGAACGCTTAAAATAGTGTAAATAATTAATATGTGGATGTGTAATACGTTAATATTATTTTCTGTTGTATTTATTTTATGTTAACTTTGTAATATTCGCAAGCAACGCCGTTCTTTACAATATAATGGCGATTCAATGGAAACATAGCGAAATGTTGATGATAGAGCCAAGTTGGCATCATTTTTGGCGACTCTGTTGGTAACTTGGCGATTGATTGAACAGTGCAGAAGTTAATATGGTTTAGTGCCACCTAGTGGGGAGCTGCAACAAAAAGGATAGCACAAAAACTTTTCACAAAAAGCATAATATTTCGTTCAATTAAGCCGAAATCATTCTAATCTAGATAAATGGAAAAGGGACTCAGAAAAACGCGAAAAAGGAAATATTCTACAATGGAAAAGAGATAGAGCAGATAAAAATTTATAGTAGAAATAGAAAAGAAAAAAATACAAAATTATGCAAAGATAATCAATTCCTTTCAATTCTTTAACAGCCGTTATTAAATTTAAGACATCATTGTCACTTCTTTCACCAATCCAAATACAGTGAAAATCGCTTAACACGGAACTGAAGGGACTAAAATATTTTTTCGTGTTAAAAGAATTATGTGTAAAGGTTATTGCAAAAAAAAAAATATGTTTAGTAGAGTGTATTATATTTACATAGATATGTATATATGCATGTATTTAATAAAAATCAATGAAACAAAAGAACTCTCAAGAACTTAAAGAAATTTAATACAAAATTTTAAAGTGTTTTGAAAGACACAAAACATTTATTTTTGGAAAATAATCTGATACTTTTCCTTGCATTGTTTTCTTTAGCATCAAATTGTCAACAAATTGTTCGATGACGCGTCCATTTTATTATTCATTTCACCCTTGGAATGGGCGTCTAAATAACTGCGCATACTTTTCTTTATCTTCTTCATTTCCCTTGACGTGGGAACAGGATTTGCATTATTCATTTCATTTTCGTCGTCGGAATCTGCATCAATGATATTTTTGAGGTTTGAACAAACTACAAAATGTCTTTGTCTGTTATAATTGGGCTGTACACACATTGCCATCATCTACTGCAACGATTTCTTCCGATGATACAGAAGAACAGTCCAATCCGGCTGGTGTATTCTGTATTTTGTTCATTCTCAGAAGGGAAATCTTTTCGTAATAAGGGATTTTCGCGCGCGTTTCGTGTTAATTGAAAAAGAATGCATAAAAATACATAGTAGTTTGTCGGAACCTTTGTATTATTTCGTGTTAATCGATATTACGTCTTAAGCATTTTCGCGTTAAACGTATTTTATTGACATGGACTTGCCTTTCTAAATACTAATTTGAAAAAAAAATTCGGACTTTTGGTTTGAAAAGATTCTATCAGAATTTGAATTTCTGTACCTTAGCTACTTAACTTAATGCAATAAAACTAATTTACTTGATATTAACTCAGCATTATCAAATTAATTATCAATTATTATTAAAACTATTGAATTTTGCTTTTATGTACCGAATGGCAATTAGATTATAATATTATCAATCAAAAAATGGAATTTGCTAGAAAATCGTTTGGACTTTTTTCATTACAATTTAATAGTTTTAGCTTTGAATCATCCGTTAATTTAACTGCATCTGTGACACAGGTCTGCATACACAAGTGAATGGATTAAAGTCGTGTGATGTCATAGTCTCATGACAAATGCAATCATATGTTTCCAGCTTATCTGTTCATGCGCTTCACTGTTGCCAACTTTTGTTTTTTGCAGAAATCTTCTTAGAAAAAAATACGTGTTTGTCAACAATAAAAGCGCTCATAAATAAGCAAATATACACTTGATTTGAAAGTACATACATAATAAAATGATATTTTTTTAAAAATTTTAAAATCTTTTTGATGAAATGTTTTTTCATCATACTTAAACATATTTACCCAATTAAAAGGTTTGAAATTTTATTTAAATTTTACAAATAGAACAACAAGTACAAGCTAATTTTACGTCAGTTTTGAATTCAATACAGAACACGTGATTGCCTTTACCACGTGACCGCCATGATTTTAGCCCATTAAAAAAAAAAAATTTCCAGCGTTTACAAATTTTATGCCATACCTAAATTCATGGATAATTTTACTCATGTAAAATGACGTTTTACATAATTTCTCCTGATTGTTAAGAAAAAGTTATTTGAATCATTCATCTTTTTCGGAGAAATTTCGGTAATCATAGTACAGCACAAATACTCTGTCCATCATCTCATTTTTATGAGCGGAGCATTACTAGCATGTTTTTCACATTACCCATAGAATAATTGGCAACATTTCCTTTGAACGCATTGTCAATACATTTGCATCACTTACCATTTTAAAGAATTATCTTCCCCATTTGTACAGAAACTTCGAATTGAATTCGGAATTTGTGCGCAAGCTACAAAATAATTTATAACCATTGTTACATAAGAAATAGCGATTGAGTGAATATTATGCCTTAAAATTCCTTTGGTCAAAAAAGGTATTGTTTGTGGATAGCGAACATATGTGGGCTCATGATTTGAAGAAAATTATTTGTAAATTTCGAAATGCCTTTGCTGTTTTACGAGACCAGTGTTAATGGTTGTACATACAGCTACACTATTCGACAGAATTTTATGATCAATTGTTTGAAAATAGAGAACGTAAGGAAATGTTTATTATGCATTCAGCTAGCAAAATTAGATAATAAAAAGATAGTTAAAGTCTTGACAAATATATAATGAAAAAGAACGTTTTGAGCAAAATTTATTTATTAAAAACATATCTTTGAAACGAATCTAAAACGAACAAGTTCATATTCATTTTACTTCTTTAATACTTCATGTTATTTACAACTAAAGCCGTCATACTATTTTTCAATATGTTTGCAATTTTACTGTTTAATTTCAATACAATAAGGACTCGATATTCATATAATAATTTTTACCCTTAAATCCTATATCTCTTGAGAATTACAGTAAAATACGTTTAACGCGAAATAATACAAAGGTCCCGACAAACTTTGTATTTCCATGGCATTTTTTTCTCTTAACATGAAACAAAAATCACTTTAAACGAAAAAATTCGCATCTGGGAATGAACAAAATACGGAAAACACTAGACATTTAATGAAAAGTTGGTGAAAGTTTCTGCATTATTGAACTATCCTACTGTATCATTGGAAGAAATTGCTGCAATAGATGATGGCAATGTGTGTACAGCCTTAATTATGACAGACAAAGACATTTTGAAGTTTGTTCAAAGCTCAAAAATATCTTTGATGCAGATTCCGACGACGAAAATGAAATGAATAAAGCGGGTACTGTTCCCGCGTCATAGGAAATGAAGAACATCATGAAAAGTATGCACAGTTATTTAGACGCCCCTTCCAATGGTGAAATGAATAACAAAATGGACGACATCGAACAATTTGTTGACAATTTGGTGCTAAAAAAGACAACGCAAAGAAAAATATCAAATTATTTTCCAAAAACTCAATATATGTTTTGTTTTTCAAAAAACTTTTGAAATTTTTGTATTATATTTCATCAAGTTCTTGTAAGTGTTTTTGTTTCATTGATTTTTATTAAATACATACATGTATTCACATCTATGTAAATAAAATGTACTCTAATAAACTTAATTTTGTTGAATATATGGAGGCTATTTTGCAATATCCTTTATCACGAAATTCTTTTAACGCGAAAAAATATTTCAGTCCCCTCAGTTATGAGTTAAATGATTTTCACTGTATTTAAGAATCCACAAACTCATTCTAAAATTGCAAGGTTTCATTTTTGCAAAAATAATAGAATCAAATTTGAAATTTATTGTAAAAATAGCTTATCATTTCAGAATGTTCAAGTTAGAACGCGGGAAATATAAAGTATAAAATCAATTAATATTTATTTCGTATCAACATATTCATTTGAATTTCCTTAAAGTACTGTTCTCTTTTGGTTTTG
The DNA here is from genome assembly GCA_019973955.1 of Trichonephila inaurata madagascariensis. Lineage (NCBI taxonomy): Eukaryota > Metazoa > Arthropoda > Arachnida > Araneae > Nephilidae > Trichonephila > Trichonephila inaurata. The sequence goes on from BMAV01003544.1 coordinate 18,802, forward strand.
CTGTCATTTTGAAAATTCATTTTCGAAAAATTTTAAATTTCAACAAATCAAAAGGCGTTTGGAAAATGCTTAGAAATTTTACTTTCATCATTAAAATTTCGTAGAAATAAAAAGGGAATGTTCGTATTGATCATAATGTTTGAAACCGGCTTGTTGAAAGTTTTTTGTTCTTGAATTACCAGGAAAAAATCAATATGGATTGAGAAATAGTGGAACAGGTTTAAAATGTGGTTCTTTCTGTAGATTGTTAAAAAAATTATATTTAATTTGATCTGAACGCGTTGTATTTTTTTTCATCGTAATGCAGTTATTGCCTTGCGAAAGTTTACTTAAACCACTCGCTATGCTTGCTTTAAATTGCCATTCGTTAATGTTAAAGAGATGACCTTGAATCAATATCAGGTAAATATTAAAGCTTTCGTTTACCAATACATTTCGTATTCGCAAACCTAATTCTGTAGAATTTTTATTTTCCAATTGAATCGATTCGAATGCAATAAAATACCTACAAATAAACAAAAAATAATGAAGAGTTTTTTTTTTTTTTTAGAATTGCATTTTTGGTTCCGATTTCTGAAAATATTTTTATGTTCCTTTCAATAAAATTTGTAGATTTGATGATCTTTAAAAAATATTTAGAAATATCTTCAAATATCGAAAAAAGAAATGTATTTCCAGGGAAATCTTAGTAGTTTTTTGCTCTTTTGTATATACTTTATTGCATTCAGATTGATATACTAGTCTAGATTTGTGAAAGAAAGTAAAAAAAGGGCCCACAGTCAACTATCCTCGAATTCGAAATAACTGGATTCAAAATCAACAGTGTAACCTGCAATATTTTGGATTTCGTTGAGTGTAAATAAAAACAAAAAAAAAAAATGTTAATTCTGATTAGGATTTAAAAACTCGAGGATAAATAGGTTCTCGAAGACCCATCTCTCGCACTCACACAACCATGTAATAATTTAATATTCTTTGTTATGCGTAAATAATTCAGTTATACTCAATACAAATATTTGCAAGGAAAGTTAAAAAAAAAAGATAAATATTTTCGTTTGTTGTGAACGTCTAATTATCACTGTAAACAGAATATTACAATGGGCATTAATTCACTCAACTAGAATTTCCCGTTACAAAAACCAACAATTTATTAACGCAGAATTATCACCGTAAAATGTTAATCGCTTAAGGAAAATCAACCGGAAAATTAATGAGTTAAAAGTTTTGAATAATATATATATCCCTCTTTAAGAGAAAATGTATAGCCCTGAATTTTAAAGTAAGTATTCTTCCTTCAACAGTGGCTTGCCTGTAATATGCGCGCACATTTATTGATTTATTATCCATCAGCAGAGTTTTAGAATTTTTAATAACGGTGTTGCTGAGTAGAGTGGCAACTTATTAATTACAGTTTAATGGAATAAATAGGTTAAAAATGATGCTTTGATGTTTCTCTTATTTGATTGAAAAGGGAATTAACTAAATTTTACAAATTTAATTAAGTAGAGGCGATTTAGGTTTTTTTTTCTTAACAGACGATTTACTCAAAAACAAGAAATTAAATTCATATTTGTTGAATATTAAACCTTTGCTAAACTCTTAGCAAACGATTTAATTTAAAATGAAAAATGTGTGAATACTAGATTTTTGTAGTTTGGCAAAAAAAAATTTGGAATAAAATTTTTTCGAGTACTAAGAATGTTATAAAAAAATATTGTTTTGGAATGTATTCTGAAGGGTATATTTGTCTTAATTAGTATAAATGAGCTTTTAATCAATAACGATAAAATAATAATGGATTAGGTAAATGATTTTCTTTAAAAAAATTAATATTAGAATATTTTTGACTATTAATATTTATTATAATTTTCAAAAAGGTTTAATATAGTGAAAAACTAGAATAATACATTTTGTAAAAAGAACATTAGTTCAGTGCGAAACCTAATTGTAGTGTAGAATCATAGCATTTGAGATGTACTAATGCGATTGTTTTATTTTTTCTCACATACAACAAATAATTTTTTTACAATATTTTATTTGATTTCCAAAATATTTGAAGAAACGATTTGTATGTAGAACTGATTATGATAATACTCTTCATAGTATAGTTTCATTTAAATAGTTATCATCTTTCTTGAATCTTCCGAAATATATCTTATTAATGATATTTGTTATTAAATTATTGCTACAAGGAACATTTTCCGCTAGCTACTGTATTGTTATACAGTGGACCACAAGAGTGTTCGTACACTTCCAATTTTCTATAAATTATATGTTTTCGACTAATAAAAATTAATGTATCGGAATTGTAATTTTTTTATTAATATCTGCAACTTGTTCTTATTAAAATACCATAAACAATTTCTAAAACATGGTATAACTATTATTTTGAAAAATAAATAATAAAAAAAACCTGCTGAAATATTACGCCACAAAAGTCTTCGTACACTTAACAAAAATCTCAACAGAGCTTTAAATGTTATACTTTTTCTAATTTAGTAGGATATCTTTTAGCGCCCACAACAACTTGGTATAAATTTCATCAGTTTTTTTGTAATTTCTGCATCGATGTTCCTCCATTCTTCTGTAATTATTGCTTTTACTTCCCATTTGGTTTTAGTATGCCCCATGTCTTCTTTTTTTACAATCAAATTGTCACCAAATATGTTCTACTAGGCTTAAATCAGGCAATTTAGGAGGTTTTTCAGAATTTGGGGACAGTTATAGAAACACCAGTGGCGTATATTTAGAGCAAAGCGCTTGGCGTCATTATCTTGTTAAAAAAGAAAGTCGTCTTTAATATCCAAATTTTGAATGGACAATTTAAAATTGTTCTTTGAAATATTTAAATAGAGCTCATGATTCACAATAACAAAAAAAAAATCAAATTATGTAATCCTGAAGCCGATTTACTCCCCACGCAAGACTACCTCCATTTCCATGCTTCACAGTTCCAATTAAATCCTTGGGATTAAGTTTCGCAGTACCAACACATATAAATTTGCTTAAAAAATTCATCATTTTTGGTTTCAATGGAGTATAATAGTTTGTAGAGGAAAAATTGAGGGACTTATAATCCCAAGAATTTAGTTGGAACAAGAACGCCTTCACCTCCATGTTTCAGCATGAACATACATATATATATATCACATAGACATACATATATGCATAAATTAGTGCAAAATATTGCTCATTATTATCAACAATCATCATTTATCATTATTGTTACGATTCGCATGTGCAGATGGTGCTAGTAGACATCTTTTGTTACAATTTGTATTCAGTATTCCTGTAGACCAAGGCACGCAACCAGGCTCGAGGGCCGGCCAGGCTCCGCCTTTTATCACAATTTTGCTGCTCATGATTTTTCTACAGCTTACAAAATATGACAATTTTGTACTATATTTTTGTTTTTAGTGATTTTTTTAACAAATACATCCCGTAACAAATACATCCATTTTATCACGTTGCTTCTGCTACGGCGAATCTTTTTTTTTCGAAAATGAAATTTACTAAACAGTTTTTCGAAAATGAAATTTACTAAACAGTTTTTCGAAAATGAAATTTACTAAACATAAATCTCGCTCAAACTAAACGGACGAAAACCTGCAACATCAATTACGACGTGCAAATACACCCATTTGAGATCGACTTGCAAAAACTAAGGGGAAGAGTTTAGAAACGAATATCTCAGTAATTAAATAAATTAAACATGATTTTATCATTGCATCATTATTATTATATTATCTATGTCTGTGTACATGAAAAATAATAAAAACAGTAATAACACGTCATTTTGTTTTAAATTTTTGCTCCAATAAATGTTTGTAACGAATAGAAATCTAATATAAAGATATACGTTGTAAAATGCGGACCGCGGGATTATAATGTTTTCCCGAAGTGATTTGGTTTGGTCACCCTTGCTGTAGATTCTAACCACGGCGCACGACGCAACAAACCAACATTTAAGAATACAGTCCGTTGCCTCTTTACTTGAGTAGACGAGTCAAAGTCTGCTTGTAAATCGTTCATAATATACATTTGTGGTCAATACACATTTGTAGCAATTCCAACCAATTCTATGTTTACTTAGTTGTTTATTAATACATTAATACATTGGTGCTTACATACTTTGACATGATAATAAAAATTATCTTTTCATTTTAAAGCTATTTTTTCCAAAATTGAGATAAAATGTATCGCGAGAATTCAACAGTAAAGCTTTAAAAGCTCCATAAAAATTTTTTAAAAAGTTGAAAAAAAATATTGATCATTGATTAATTTACGAAAATTATTTAAGGAAATGATTATAAATCATAAAAATCACGGATACGTTTTTATTTGAGGTCAGTTGTTCTCTAATAACTTGTTTAATTTTGATAAAATTTGTTGTGTTTTTAATTTTGTTGCTATTTAATGTCTTTGAAGTAAAAAATGGGGAAGGGGGGGGGTAGAAATCATCAAATGCAAAATTTTAACAATAATTGAACAAACATATGATAGTTTTAGATATATGATAGATTTTTTTATTTGTCCAAATATTGTACAAAAGAGAGCTAAATTATAGTTCATCTCCAAACACACGCACACAAAACCCCACAAAATTTTATAATAGTCTGTTTTCAAAAACTATATGTGAACATCGTTTTAAAAGTATGAACAATTTTTCTGAATTACCATTATTTGGTAACTATTAAATAACAAAATATATCGTTGAGATGATTTTGTAAACGCAAATTCAACAATATCAGTTTGAAATTTCTCTCACATTTTTCAATAATTTTAATTTTTGTAAAATGTTATAATTATACAATGTTATCATTATTTTGTTATCATTATATTATTTATGTTGTAATTGTTGTTATGGAAATTAAGTTAGAGATTTAATATAGTTATAGAATCTACAATTTTCATCAGTACATTGTAAAGGAATATAAATAATCTGGTAAACTATTTTTATGTTTACACTCTGATAAATATATAACTGCTATTGATACGATGACTGAGGATATTTTCATTGAATACATCGTTCACACGCAATACATCCATTAACGATAAACTCATTTCTCTGAGTAGGGACTTTTTTCAACGTATCCAGCATAAACAAAGAAAGCAAGTCGAAGGAATCTATTTATTATTAATTAACAGATTTTTGATGAATGTATTGGAAAAATGGTTTGTCAATAATTGATTCTTCAGGTTAACAGACAAAATCTTTTAACCATATATTTCAAAAAGAGCAAATAAATGCTTGTTGAATAAAACGATTTCGCATAATGTTTCTTTTTTGTAAAATTGTTAACTTGATACAGATGAGATAATTATTGGTTATGACCAGACGTTCTGCCAGTTCTTCAAACATAACTCCCAAGTTCTTTGACGGCCAATGACAATGGCAAAAACTTTTCCAACCCAATACCAAGAAGAGAAACAGGACGAATAAAATAGGATATACTTAAAAGGATAGAGGGTTTGGTGGAGATAAGACGGCAAGCCTAGAGATATTTTAGTGTGGGAACTGTTCGGAACAAGCGTTAGACGACCTACAAATCCAAGGTACAGCGGATACGCTCATCGTCATTAATAATATTTAAGTATAAGAAAGATTTAATTACACAGAGGTTCTTATCTACAAATAGCCGAACAGGAGAGTCTTCACTAAGGTAGGAGGATTACTCAATAAAAGGTAATATTTTGTATATAGGAAGTTAGATGAAAAGATAGTTAAATATACTAAGATAAGTGATCTAGTCGTGCGATCTGACTTGAATATTCAGTTTAATTGGTGGCTTATTCTCACTTAAAGAAAGTTGTTATTTAGAATTAAGTAATTTGCTATTCTAATAAAAGTTGTGTTAAGAATCACAAAAATGTCTCATCTTTAGATAATCCCACACCTCTAGCTTACGCGGATCCCACAAGACATAGCTATCGCAGGATGGCTATGTTTCAAACTTGAAGTGTTAAAAGTCATATGGAGCATGGCTTTTAAAAGATAGAATAACAGTTATAAACCTTTTTTTTTAATTATATTTCTAAGGAAATTATTAAAGTTTGTATATTAACCAATTTGATGTTTCCTACAGCATTTTTGAACTATTAATCTCAGTAATAATTCGTTTATATATGTATTATTTTTTATGAAGAGATATATGTATGGAGGGAAAAAAAGTTTACTTCTTTTATCATTTATTTTTTAAATTTGAAAAAGCTCTATATATCCGTTAAAAAATCTCTACTAACTCCTAAAAATGCTAAAAAAATTTTTTTACGCATTGAAGTCGATAGTATTACAAAAGTACCAAAAGATTTCACCCACAAAATTACGCTGAATGGTTTGAAAAACTGGCTGAGATTTGAATAATCTACTTTTTTTATGATATTCGTAATTGTGCCTAATAGAACGACATGGCCTCACCAGTATAATCATTTCGTGTTGTTGATCGTGGCTGGCTGCGCTCACGCCACAAAGTTCGCACACTTAAGAAAATTAACTTAGCTTTAATATTGTGGGTATTTTCTTAATTTAACTGGTGATAGTTTTTGCACCACAACAACTTTAAGCTTCTGGCATAGATTTAACCGTTTTTTGTGGCTTTCGCACGATTTTTCCCCATTCTTCTGCGATTATTGTTTTACTTACATTTTGTAAATTATTTTGTCGCGTTTTACTAAATCTCTGGGCGCATTGCTAAATAAAAGTGATTGAGGAGGTTATGGTTTGTGGAACAGTTATAGAGACAGTGGCGTTATTATATATGGCGTTTGTTGACTGTTAAAATTGTCGTTTTAATATACTTAAGATAATTTTAAAAATTTCTTAAAATATTTAAATAGAGCTCATATTGAATATCGTAATTAAATTACCCTGAGGCTACTTTTTACACTTCATTTACTTCCATGCTGAAGTATGGAAGTGAAGGAGTTCTTGGTTCCACATAAATCTTTACTAAACCTATTTTCTCCTCTTTACAAGTTATTATAGGCCCATCGGAACCAAAAGGCTGAATTATCTGCCATCCCAATCAATTTGTTGTCAATTTTACCTTCGTTCAATTCCCCAAGAATCTAGTTGACTCTCTCAATAAAACATGGAGGCAGCGCCTGCAAAGCCTAAACAGCCGCAACGAGTGCAATTTTAGCATTATTTGGTATTGTACTATGAGCTCTATTTAAATATTTTAAAGAGAAATTTTAAATTATCCGCCCAAATTTTCGATGCTTGGAAACGACTTCATTTTTTAACAGGATAATGACGCCAAGCGCTCTGTTTCACCGTACGCCACTGGTGTCCCTATAACTGTCCCCAAATTATGAAAACACATCTCAATCAATTTATTTAGCCCAGTAGAGCATATTTGGTGAGTATCTACGCAAAAAAGAAACATGACAAATGAACAATGTCAAATGAACAATGATGGATAAAATGACTTTACACAAAATGTAAAACACACCGCAGAAGAATATAAAAATTTACGCAGGAAATTTACAAAAACCGATTAAATTTCTACCACATTTTCAGTATTGTTTACCAAAGATATCCTACCAAGTACCAATGTTGAAATAAATATTTAAAGCTGTTGAGATTTTCTTAAGTGTAATGAAGACTTTATGGCGTACTTGGTAGCTTTTGATTATTAATTTTTTAAAAATAGTTATACTATTTTTAAAAAATTAAGTATGTCATTCTATTAAGAACAAGTTGCAAATATCATAAAAAAATTACAATTACAATATATTAATTTTTATTAGTCGAAAGCAAAAAATTTTATTGGAAATTGCAAGTGTACGAACACTTTTGTGGCCCACTGTATATCTTATTTGCTTAGGCCTACACTGGACAATTTTAGAAATTTAATGTTATTGAACTTAGATTTGAAAACATTTTTCGGTATTTTAAGAAGTCAAATATCTTACAAAACTTCTATAAAATTAGTTTCCCTCATAAGTAAAATGCTTACTGTATTATATCAATGAATAATTAAAAGATAATTCGCTTAGGCCTAAAATAAAAACAAAACCTATTTATTAATACAAGGGTAATTTCGAAACGTTAATTTAATGTTTTTCATTGTAAGTAATATCAACAAACATGTTCTAAATCTTATGATGCATGGTGCCATGATATTTAACTTTTCGTATATTCAAAGAAGTTATTTTTTTATTTAATTTTCTTTGAGATTTATTTATTTGAGCCTACCATTCCCATTTTTTCTGTTTTAAAACATATATATGCTATAAAAATAAATTCGCAAAAAGCAGTCAAAATGCATTTGTAGTATTTAATTTAATTATTCAGTCAGAGTTCAGTAATTTAATTATTCAATCATTTTTATTAGCAAAATCCTTTAGCATTTGTCGGTAAGTATATCTTGCTACAAAATTATACTCCTTCAAAATAAAAAAGAACTGTTTTTCAAACGAATGTTTAAAAAGAATTTAATATTAATGTATAGAATTTTAAAAAGTAAGGAAAATCATATGCGCGGAGCCCACGTACTAACCATGGCAATGAGTGAGGTGACCAACTTCTTTACAATGAAAAGGAGGACGAAACATTTAAGAAAAAATTACAATCTAAACATATGTGAATCATTTTATTAATTCAAACAAAAATACCCTAATTCGTTTACATCCCTTTTCAAATACGCATTTAAACGAGTATTTTTCAATAAACAATTTTTTTTGTCAAAGATATCATTTTCTAATAAATCAGAAATTTCAAGAAAAAATTCCTTTTCATATTGAACTCTTTACAGAAGCTAAACTAGAAGGATCATTAACATTCTACCCCGACGGTCATATGCCCACATCATTACCAATTTTCGGAAAAAACCTCTTTCAACTTTCAAGCGTATTTAGTTTCTAGGCAGCATACCGTTAACTCAACAAGAATACAGCCTTTATGAACAGCTCCTACTTTGTAAAATGGTTAAATATTTCCACTCATCTTTGCTCAAATTCCAAAATATGCCGACGTTTCTTATTGTTCTAATTTACGTTTAAACATTACATTTAATCTTCTAATTTCGTCAACACAATGGTCGTCGGATTTTATTATCGCGCATTTCTTTTCGATAAAAACTCAATACAACTTTCTTTTTTCGCCCAACGTACTTAAGTACAAAGCCAAAACACCACATAAACATGGCTTCCTATTTTACTTTGTGTATCTAGAATCATTCTTCAAACATAAAGAAACATGTTTGGTAAAAATTCTGCACTTCTTGATAAACTTTTCCGTTATGCCCGGGATTTGGTTTTTTCTAAGTTAGACAATTTTCTTTTTATTACAAATACAAATTTTTTCAAATCGTATTTTTATTGAAGGAAAATTGCCCAAAGCAAGACTAATCTCTAGAAGTAAAGGTATGTCTATCCTCAATCTTTTAACCTGCATTAACATGTCGCACGGTGTGCAAAATACATTAATATCTCCAATAATTCAAGCTGTACAGGTCCATGATGCGTAACAGTTCGACCTAGCATCTCTGAATAAAAAGATTAACAGATGTTTTAAAATATTGAAAAGGAGGACAAGTAAGGAGACACTTTTTGGGAAGGACAGAACCTATAAAAGGAGGACGATTGGTTCCCTTAATACACCTCATATGCGTGGTAAGGGAAACATAATTGTATAAACTGCGTACTCAATCAGAGGTGTTAAAATTGTTTATCTATCGCTTTCATGTGATTTAATATGTCCAGGCATAAATTTCGAATCTCAAGAAAAGAAAGACATAATCCTTTGCTAATAAATAATTGTAAAACATTTCTTTTCTATTCCAAGCAAAATACGAAAAAACATTTTTAATAACTATCTTTTTTTCAGCAATTTAATACAAAATTTTCATTTCTTTCATTTATGCTGTATGCAATAATTCAGTTTGTGTTTTATGATTTATTTTTAAAGTTAAATTGTTCAAATAGGTTGGTAAGGAATATCTTGATATGTCACAAGAATCTCATTTGTCAATTTCGAATAAATTTTACAATATATGGATATAGTTTTATATGTTTAGAAGAATCGGTACCCCCAAAATGACAGACCCATCGTTTTTTTTTATTAACGATTGAAAATTCCACCAAGATAAATAAATAAATATACAAATATATAAATAAATAAATATATAGACTGTGCGAGCTAATAGTAGGAATTGAATAAAATACATTTTAAAGCGCTGAATTGAGCTGAAATTTTATATACAGGATCATTTTGAATGACAATACAATAATTTAATTATAATTAATAAAAATTAATTGATTAAAACTAATTATTTAAAGAATTGCAAATACAGCCACGTTGGCGACTTAGCGACCCTTTTGGTGACTTGTGTCAAAACTTGAAAAGGTTTTTTTCTCACGTGTTAAAGCATTCAGTTGGACTGAAATTAAAAGGACAATACGATACTTTAATGATAATTAAAAAAACTAATTACCACTTAATGTTGTGATTCTATCCTATATATATACATATTTATATTAGTTGTAACTATTTAATAAAAAGTAGCTAAAAAATAAAATTTTTCGTTGTTGATCTAAGTAGAAATTGACTTAAAAACTATTTTTTTTATATTACTTGTTTTTATTTATTCTTATTCTTTGCATTATCTTTCGATTGATGTATCCCTTGGGCATGTCGGAAAGTTAGAAGTTGAATACAACCTCATTTAAAAACAAATTAGGTAATTCAGCCACGCCCCTTTTTAGAAAAAAAGCTGAAAAAAGTGTTTTGATTAAAAAAAAATCTATCTTATAAAGAGAAATAATAACTACAAAAAAAGAATTTGTGATATATAAAGCAGAATATTACCGAGGCAATACAATAATGTCATTTTTTGTATTTTGTGAAATGTGTGCATGTAAAATTTTTGAATTAAGGCATTTTATATTAATAATTTCATAATTTCAGTTCTTATTCCTGATATTTTTCTCATATAAATGTAATACTTCAATATTATAAGAAGAAAAAAACTAAAATTTCTGTCATGACAGAAAAAAAAAATTTTTTTTTAACATTTTTCTTGAATTTTCTTTTGCAATTAATACTGTCTAAAAACGGATCATTTATAAAAATGTTATGGGTTGAAAAAATATGCAAATGCAATTATTTTAAAGAAAATGTATAACTAATATCTTAAAGGGGTATTTTAAGTTTATTTAAGCTTATTATAATTATTTTTTCTGAGTTATAAACTTTAAAGTGGTTTTTTCTCAGTTTGTGTTTTTCGAAACATTAGTGCATTCAAAATGCTACTCCTTGCACAATTATTTACCAATCACTTCCATTTTTTTCCTGCGTGTTATATATAAAGCATGTAATAAAATTAGGGATACATTTTCTATAAACTGAATACTTTTTTAAAAAAAATTTAAAATATAAGAGATATTGGCTTTTTTGTTGATTTTCAGCATGCACATCAACATTTTATTTTTTCTCGAAAACGAATTAAGTTATTGTAAAATCGATCCTAAAGTTCTTAGTACATCTATAAAATATTACAAGAAAATGTTCAGGTCAAAAATCTAATAATTTACAAAAGGAGTAGAATTTTAAAATTTTCTTTAAAAAATTTAAAATTTTTAAAATTGTGTGAATATTATGCGAACAATTTCATCTCGTATCATTTTCTTGAATAGAAACATATAAAATGCTGAAATATAATTTTTAAATACATAAATAAAGAAAGTTTTTGAAAGGGTACCACAAGTCCCCTTAAATTTGACTTATTAACCGTCTTTACAATGTCAGTCGTCAAATAGAATTCATTGAAATCGGCGCTTACAATATTGCTCTGTGAAACAAAAGAAAGACATCCAGGTACGAGAATTCATCAGTGATATTGACTTGGCGAAGAACAAGAGAAAAGAATTATGATCTAAATGTATTGTTAGAAGGATTATGTTCGTTGACCTAGGCTCCATCTCCCTGGTTAGAAACTAACCAAAAATCAATGCTTCACACTTCGATGATTACTTGGGAATCGATGTAACTCTCGATGAATAAAATGGCGATTTGAGCTGAGTATATACAATGTAACTAAATCATAGAATCGAAAAGTTATTTATTAAGAAAATTTTCTGTCCTGTTCGTAAATATTTTGAGTAAGAATCTCAAACTAAATGTCTAAGAAAAATAATTTTATAAGAAAAAGAAGCCCATTTAATTTTAAAGGGGAAAAAACAAGAAGTTAAAAAGGTCTTTCTTAATTTTAAAAATTATTTAAACAATACAGATATCAGTAGCGTAACGGAGAATATATTAGGCTCTCCCTGCAAAGTCAGGTTTTGGGTCCCAAGACGAATCTTACAAAGGATTGAAACTTGGTGTCAGTCAGGTTTTGGGCCACCTAGAACCCTGGTCCATCTCGCAATGCGGGGGTGTATGTTACACCACTGATAGATATATTGATGAAGAATAAGTCATAGAAGTTACTCGTTGGTTTTTCATATTAGCAAAATTGATATAAGTTCCAAAATTTCAAAAAGAAAAAAATATTCCTTTATCTTTCATTGTTTTTGTGTTAACTGAACTGGAATCACTAAATTTCATTTCCTATTTACCATCATGTTAGCTTTTAATGAAACTTATAGCTTATTTACAAAGAATCCAAAATTTAAAATATCAATTCCAAATTAAATGTGATCCTCAGAGTAATTTCTTATTCTTACTGTGTTTTATGAAATTATTTTGCAAGATTTTTTATATTATTCAAATGTCACAATGTTTTAATTATTAAAAGTAAGCCAGTATTATACAAAACAGAACAGAATCTTTTTATAAAAAAACATTTTTAGTAAATTCTCATTTAGTAAAAACAAATCCAAAGCTGAACAATAATTAAAAAAAAGAAAACTAAGCCACATTTTTAAAATTAATACAAATTTGACACAAAAGACTTATCATTGTGAACAGAACAAAATAATAATAAATAAATAAATAAAAGAATGCGATTTTAGGTAAATTGTGTAGAATTCAAAAACTTTTATCTTTAACGGTTATTAAAAACAGATTATTAAAAGAAATACACATGCACTACTGAAAGAGATTATTATCATTTGTTAAATTTAATGGATTCTTAACTTACAAGGGGAGGGCACGACTAAGGAAATTCATTTGGGATCGAGACTTGGTGCAATAGTAGTACTCTTTTAGGGTGTTAACCCTTCAATGTAATTCCGTCGAATGGCCAGTCAATTCGGGGAAATCAGCCTTCGAAATTCATGCTTAGCTTTTATACAATTAAATTTTAATTTTTTACAACGAGTTCGTAGCTTGATTGGTAAATCGTCTGCTTTCTATGCTGGAGGTTAGAGTTCGATTCCACGCGATCAACTTTTTTTCTTCAATTCATTTAATTATTTTTTAAATTAAATAAGTTTATTTATGAAAGGTTTATTAAATATTAAATATTTTTTGTAATTATATTTTGAATTTTACAAAATAAAATTTTTTTTAAATATATAACTCAAATTTTTTAGTAGTAAAATTATTAAAAATTATTATTAAAAACATTACAAATAGTTATTAAATAGAAATATTTAAAGTAATTAGTAATTAAAATATTAATAATTAAAATTAGTAAAATTTTTATTTATGAAAATTAATTAATTACTCTTTATACTAATTAATTAATATTTATTATAATTAATTAATCACTATTTATACTAATTAATTAATTGATATTTATTATAATTAATCAATTACTATTTATTATAATTAATTAATCACTATTTATTATAATTTATTATTATTATAACATTAGTATTAATAAAAATATTAATAATTAATATTAAATTATTGTTTATAATTAAAATTATGATTTATTATTGAAATCATTATTAATTTATTATAGAAATTATTTAAATAAATTTATTAAAAATTTTTTAAATAAATTTTTTGAAATTAAAAAAAATTTATTTGAAAAGACTTATTAAATATTTTATAAAATTAAAAAAAATTTTAATTTAATAACAAAAAAAAAAAAGACATATTTTTTTTTATATTAATTTAAAAGAAAATTTAATAATAAAAATATATTTTTAAATTATTTTATTATATTTATTTTATTTATAGATATTGTATTTCATATTATAAAACTATTTGCAACTAATTTTTTTTTTAAAATATTTTAATATTTTTTATATTTTTATAAATATTATTTATTAATATAAAATATATTTATAAAATTTTATAATTTTTTATAAATCAAAAAATTTTTTTTTATTTTGTAAAATTCAAAAAAAAATTAAAAAAAATATCATTTAATATTTAATAAACCTTTCATAAATAAATTTTTTTAATTTTAAAAAAATAAAATGAATTGAAAAAAAAAGTTGATCGCGTGGAATCAAACCCCTAACCCCCAGCATAGAAAGCGACGTTTTTACCAATCAAGCTACGAACTCGTTGTAAAAAATTAAAATTTAATTGATAAAAGCAAACATGAATTTCGGGTATTTTCCCCAAATTTGACTGGCCATTCGAGGGAATTACTTGAGGGGTTAACCCCCTAAAAGAGTACTACATTACACCAATTCTCGATAAAAAATGAATTTTTAGTCGTGCCCCCCCTTTTGTTAGTTCAGCAGTATTTTAAATTTGAAGCTTTATCCTAAAATTTTTACTTATTCTACATTATAATAGATATTAAATCCTATAAGAGTATATCAGTGTGCGTGTTTTAACTTTTACAATAAAATTTACGACAAAAAATACGTTTTAAAAAACTACTAACGTGAAAAAAAGAGACTTCCAAAAATTTGGGAAAAAGCCCCAATAACCTTTTTAAACATGTTTGAGGTAAACACTAAAACCTTCTAGAAAAAGTAAAAAAAAAATCCACAATTTACGCCGATCTTTGATAAAAAATTTTTTTAAGAAACTGAAGAGAATTAGGTACTAGCCTAAGTGACGTCATCGTCTCTTGACTGGTAAGAAAATTCGAAGTTAGTAGTTAAAAGCCCACCATTTAAAGTAATATTAACATTACTAATCAAAACATACGCATAGCACTGATACCATCATTGTATCTGAAAAAAAAATTAGGTATGAGAATTTAAGTTTATTACAAATTTTTCTTTTTGTTGAAACCATCTATACGAGTATAGTTAGAGAATATACATAATAAAAACAATTTATATTTGATAAATGATTTTTTTAAAAAATTTCAATCAGCTTTAAATAGTTTAAAACAAAAAAACTTCAGTATTTAAATTAAAAATGTTTTTTTTAAAATTTTTTATTTTTTTAACATTTATTATTCAAAAATGCAACGAGTTTTAAAAATTTTCAGTCGCTTATAATACTCATAACAGGTACTTTCAAAGGTAAGCAATGTATATTTTATTTCCGGCATTCTGAATTTTTTTTTAAAAGGTCATCCCTTTAAAATGAATTGAACAAAAAGTTGTTTTCAAGTGTTTTAGCACGAAGATCTCGTTGTTGTATAACTCGAAGAGAACTGTCAAAACAGAGTGTTGAGATCATTTTACTGCAGTAACCTTGAAAGGAGAAAGCTGTTACCTTGGCAACGCCGTGGGATGTCCCATGTTGCCGGTATTTCGAAACTGTTACAGCTGCTGAGCGATGTTTGGATGAGGCAATATACCGTAGGATTCCCGAGTAAAAAAGTAGCAGTTTTCATCTTTCCATTATCATACACTCGTGACTTTAAAACAACATCCTAAGCAACTTCACGCTTTCTTTTATTTGACAAAAGTTGCAGAAAGAAAAAAATGAAACAAGAGGAATTTTTTTGAGGAGTTTGTTTCACTTGAATCAAATGAAACATTTTATGAAAACTTTTACATTGCTGTAATTTATTATTGAAAATTAACAGTGAAATCAGGCATAAATAATGGAGACACACTCACGCGCAAGTCACCTATTTTATATTTTAACAAATTTTAAAGGTCACACATTATTTCCTGGATCCCAGTAGCGTAACGTACACCCCCGCATTGTAGCTGGGGGGTGGGGCAGATATTCTAGAGGCCCAAAACCTGACTGATATCATGAACCTACGTATTTGAACTTGGGACCCAAAACCTGATTTTGCAGGGGCCCCTAGTATTCTTCGTTACGCCACTGCTGGATCCTGATAACAACTCATTTTTTTTTGCCATCTTTCCTTAGCCTATCTCGTTTTTTTAAACTACGGCTTTATCATATTTAGAGATATCCCATCCGTCATATATATAATGGAGAATAAGGGTATCCTCCAGTAACTATTACATTACAGCATTGAGACCTAATTTTTGAAACGAGGTAAAAACATGATTTTTTTTTCATCCTTTGATACTTAAGACTTCAATTTTTATTAGAGCGCTCATGGCCAAGGGTATAATGATAAAATAAATAATTTAGAAATACAGTAAGATCCCGCTAAACGCAGGGTATACGTTCCATCGAAGTAGAGCGTAATATGAAACAGCGTTAAACGAGATTATCTCATCATGCAAATAATGGGGTTAGGGGAAGATGGGTAGAAAATTGGTCAGGTATTTTACCATTAAATTTATTAATTATGTTTTTATATAACAATAAACAAAAAATATTTATTACAAATATTTAAACATAATAAACGAATATACATATAAAAATAAATAAAATTCTAAGTCAGTATGTTTACATTTCAGATAATTCAGTCTCTTCTGTATTTCCAATTTTGTTCCTTTTTATCAAGAAGGTAGATTGGTTTAATTGCATATTGCGTTCAATTTCGTCGTCAATCCATATAGAAAGTCGTTTTTCCATTTCCTGTATTGTATTGCTTCTAGAACGGGTAATTCTAGTTGCAGAGCTTGTCGTTGTTGCATAGTTGCCGATGACAGTATTTTTTCTTTATTCCTAAAAATGGTCCTTATTGTTGAAGTTGCCAAATTCAATGCAACACCAATTTGATATTGACGTTCATCAGTATCTAATCTTCTAATCACTTGCATTTTAGTTTCAAGTGAAATGCTTTTTCTTGTTGCTTTATTTTCGTGTTTTTATTATCACCCATGGTAAAATCTAAAAATCATAACATTTGTCACTATAGCAATCGTTATATTATATAAATTTATACTGATACAATAATGTCAACAAATGTTTGAAACGATAAAAATACGTTAGTATAACACCGCAGGAAAGAAGAAACACAGATAAACTGCTTCGGATATCGGGAAGACTAACGCTGCGTGCAATTTCGGGGAATCTCACAATTGAAATAAAAGCGTTAAGCCGAAGCAGCGCTAAACGAAACAGCGTTATAAGCGGGGTCTTACTGTAATATTAGATCAAATAATGAAGAAATTTTTGAACCTTGTAACTTTCCTTGAAAATAAGTAATATAATAAATTATAGTTTATAAAAAAAAACTAAAAAACACGCTTTTATAGTGAATCGAACTAAAAAATAAAATAATAATTCTTAATATAAGAATTAAATGATTAACGAGAAAATTAATGTCATTGAGGTAAATGAGTGGAGTGCTCTATATTAAATGTTATAATTTCCTACTAGTTCTATTCCGAAATGCTGAGTTAATGTAAAAATGCAATACCAGGCACCCCACGCTTTTACCACAATGACATTAATTTTCTCGTTAATCATTTAATTCTTATATTAAGAATTATTTTTTTAGTTCGATTCATTATAAAAGCAGGTTTTTTAGTTTTTTTTTAGATATAATTTATATTATGGTAAGAAATTGCTAACCCAACCCACTCTACCCCTTCTTACATTAAGAACACTTTTTTTTGTTTTATTTGTATTAACTACAAATCTATTCGCGGTTTTAGGGTTGCACCTTAATCTTTTAGTCGCTAAATCTGAAATTAGTCGCTAAATCTGGAAATGGCATATGGAACAGTCACCAAATCTGGAAGTGGTATACAGAATAAGTTGCCAAATCTATAAATCGTATTCCTAACTATCCTAATCAAGACAATGGGACAAAATTATGAAATTATTGTATTGTCATTGGTACTTGACAAGTGTGCAAAATTTCGAATTAATCTGACCTTTTAAAGTGGGTAAAAATCTAGTTCCTACATACAAGTGAAACTTATAAAAGAGTGTTAAAATTTTTTTTTATTTAAGTCAATTCCTACTTTGAATGGATGAATAGGAAGTATTTTATTACGATTGAAAATTTGAACCAGATATATATATATATATATATACACATAGGGAAAGAGTGAACTAATAGTAGGAGAAAAAAGAGGATAATTTGTCTGCATAGTTGTAACAATGCAAACCCGGTTCGGCTAGTTTGCCTGAAAAACATGTTTTCGATGCCAACTTTTGTCTTTGTTTTAACATTTATATTGTTGCAACAATAGAAACGAATCGAAGTTGGCGTCAAAAACCAGTAATTAATTTAATTAAATTTAATTAATTAATATTTGAAAAAACTGTATTAACATCAAGTGTCATCAACTACAAGTTTAAAATATTTTATTTGAACTTAATTGGATGTGAATAGAAATTATTTTATTAACAATTGCAAATGTGAACAAGATAAATAAATATATAGAGTGAGCGAATAGTAGGAATTGAAAAAAGAGAGTTGCGTATACTAGAGTCAAAAAAAAATTCCCGGAATGGTCCCCTACATTCACACAGGTGTTCGTTGAAATGAAAATATCTGTTTCAGGGGTTGGCAGCACTAATAAGGAAAACATACAGCCATCTGGAATGTATTTCCTGTACTATTGGTGTTAGAGCTGAAGATCAGGGGCGGAGCTCCCGCCTTATGAATGATACGGGCCCCCATGTTACAGGGGCCCCAACATGTATAACTATAATACAATCCCACTAACATGGCTCCCATATCTAAAAAACGGCCCCGAAAGAATTTTGATACAGTGCAGTACGCCAGTGCTCCTGATCATTTCTGACAAAGCGAATTTTTCATTCGTCGGATTTTGAAATGTCGTTTTGGAGCAGCGTGCAAACATCATATTCTGCAATTTGCTCGAGAAATCACCTTCTAAGATGCTCGAGAAGCTGAAGAAAGGATACAGAAACGATTCCAGCACCAGATTTTTACCTGTTTGCAAGGCTGAAAATAAAATTCAAAGAGCATCGTTTTGTGAATTCAGATGAGGTTGTCCAAAATGCGACGGAACAACTGAAGGATTTCTCAAAAAGCAAATTCATGAGTGTTTTTAACAATTATTCAAACGATGGAACAAGTGTTTGGATGCAGAAGGGAAGTACTTTGAAGACCAATAAGATTAAATTATTGTTCTATTTTTTAATAATTTATAATTTACCTATTCCGGGAACTTTTTGACTCTACTTTGTATATCATATAAGTAGATGAAGTTTTTGTCTCCTTGTTGTAGGAGCTGGTTAAAAATAAAAATGAAAATAGTTGACAAAATTATTGTTTCGAGATTTTAAATTACGTCATGTTTGAAAGATTCAGGACTCAATATAAATATTCAGTTGAGGTTTTGTCAGGCTTTTTAAGCTAAAAAGAATTTATCCACTTACACGCGACCTTCTTTGTATGTATACATGCGTCAATTTTGTCCTTAAAATTCCAAAGTAAGAGAAGAAGTTGATACACATTAATTAATTTCGAATAAAAAAAACCTGTGATTACACTCATAAAAGATGTTTAAGGTAATAAAAAAAAAATGTGATTTCACAAGATTTTAATTGAGAGACGGCGTAAAATTTGTATAATATATTTAAAAATGATAATATGTTTGTTGGATAAATGAAAATAGATATTATGGAAAAATACAGTTTTTGTTTTTATACCGTTTGATTTGAAAACGTTACATGAAAAATATTCCTTATTAATTTTCTTCTTACTCGGTTTCTTTTCTTCAAGTTTCATCGAAATGCATAATTTTGCGTCTTTTCGTTGCCTCTATCTATTTTCCCAACAGGTTTTGGGACTAGGCATTTTCATTCGTAAACAAATTGAAAGAGGCTTAGAACACTAAAATGTTAAATATATTGTAAAAGAAGAACATTACAACCAATCGTGCATTAAAAAATGTACTATGTGCTTTGTCTTAATTAGTTTATTTTTATAGTTATTAATGCACTGTAGGTTTATTTAATATCTTTGAACAGAAATGAGGCAGAGTTTTCTCCATGATAAAATAATCATAAAAGAAAGGATTCGTCTTTTATCTTATGTATACCAATGCATGACTAATAAGCTCCAGTAACAATGAAATAAGAGGAAAATATTTTTCCTTATAATCACTCTTGTTGCCTGACATTACCTAATTTTTCTTTTTTAAGCCATTTTTCTACAATGCATATAAATTAAACTGCTGTAAACAATACATGTAATTTTTTAGCAATATGTTTGCATGTAAATATTCTCTTTTATTCCCATAAATATTTCTTAACAAAACCTGAATTTCGATGACACTGAACCATGTTAGAGATATTGTTTATTTGTATACAAGTCCTTATCATGTTTCCCAGATTGCAGACATTCACATTCAATTATTGTTCAGTTTCAACTTTTTTGTTTCGCTTTTATTTCTATTTCAGATATTTTTTGTATTATTCAGCGATAATAGAGTGTATGTATGGATGATGCTATCCTTAATGATTCAGCAAGAACGGGATGAAGAACTATGAGTAAACCAACAAACAAGATTTCTTGAAAATGACGAATCTATCTGAATGGCACTTTAATTGCCATTTTATATTGTTAATGCCTTTAACCGTTTGCTTGGCTGCTGTTACTGTTTTTAAATTAATTTTGATACCTAAGTTCTATCATTAAGCTTTTGATGGTATAGAAAAACATTTTTACAACCTTAACTTCTTGATATTAAAAGAACATAGCTTGAATTTCTAAAATGAAAATATAATTATCTTTTATGTGCCCTTGCAACCACCTTGGTAGTCGTGTTTTCACAAACCTCATTCTTAGCGGATCCCATCTTAACAGAAAAAATTTGCTTACCAAATTTCAAGTCTGCAGATCTTATAGTTCCAAAGATCTCATGATCTCGTCAGTGGTTTTCTTATATATATAATCAGTCTTTTCTCAACACAGTTTCATTATCAAGCTCGTATAAAGTTGAGAAATTATAAAAAACACCCAAAATTGTTATATCTTTTTAACTGACTGCTTGAATCGCAATATAATTTGACCAAATGAATTTAAGCACGAAGGTCGAAAAAAGGGATTTTGTCTACAATGTCAAATCTTAGTTCATGTTTTAATGTAGTATTGTCTAAGCGGTACTTTGTAATTTCACTCATTTAAATAAAAGAAAAATTGTGATTTAATGTTACTGCCTATTAAAGGCGAGGAAAAGAGCACTACATATACTATACATATAAGATATTGATAAAACATTTACGAAACTTTTAAAATGCATTTAGAGGAATTTATAGGATTACTGTTGTCACGTTCTAACACTCGATTCAATTTCAATTCAATTGTATTAAACATGTCGTTTTCACAAGGATTTTCTAAGCTGTTTAAAATATTGTAAAACAAAAAAAAATAACGGGCCCCTCATTCTGGGTATCCGACTAGGTTCGGGAAATAAAGATTTTAAAAAAGGGGCATAAATAGATAGTTTTCATGAATTTAGTGTCACTTAGATTAGAATACATGATAAAGGTTTTAAGGTCTTTTGACAAAAAATTATTTAAATATTTTTATTTCGACAAAAAACTTAGAAAACCTTTTTTCAAAATGCTCTATTTTTTGGAGAATGCCATTATAATAATATTTTGCCTGTATATAGCTTTCAGACCTTTTTACAGAGGCTCAACTAGGGTTTTTGAAAAATTCACATTATTTTCAGAGTTACAAACCATTGAAATAATATTGGCGTTTTTTCTTAAAAATTTTTCCTCTGTTGAAGTAAAACATGGGTAAACCATTTCTAAGTTATGTAACCGAAAATTTAGTTGAGCCTGTGGGACAAGAAAGGTCTAAGCTTTTACAAGCAAAAATATTATTATAATAGAAGCATTTTTCACAAAAGAAAAAAATTTTGAAAGGGTCATTCTATGTTCATTTTTTGTCAAAATAGTGTATAATAATTTTTTATTGTAATACTATTCTTAAAACAATTTTATGTACATTTTCTAACCTAAGGGACACTAAATATCATAAATAGTATCCATTTGTACGCTTTTGCAAACCACGGTTCCGAACGTAGTCGGATACCTTACAGCGGTTCTTAAACTTTTATCACTGTTGACCCCCTGTATGTATCAGATTGACATCGCGGACACCCTCGATTTTGAACACCATTCCCTGATAATATTCTTGATCGAAATACATGTTCTAGTGGAGTTTTTTTCATTGGGGAGGGATTTAGTGATTTAGACAAGGATGGCACATTTTTCAATTTTTCCACGAAGCCTTTCAGAGTTTGTAAAAGAGGAAAACCTTAACGTTGTATGATAGACTCCGCGGACCCCCTAGAAAGAACTACTGACCACAGTTTAAGAACCACTACCTTAAAGTATTTGTAGTTGTCATCACAATTTACGTATTCGGCTATTCATCCCAATTATTTAAACATTTCCATAAATATCAATATTCTTTTGTATGTTTTTAGGTAGCAATAGTTATTAATAAGAGTTATAGACGACATAGAAAACCTTTTGATTTTTTCATTGTGAATTTTATGCATTCTTTTGAAATATTCCTGACATTATCATTATTGTTTTTGAACAAGCTTAAAAAACGAGATATTTTTCAAGTCAGAATTTATAGAAAAGATGAAATCCATCCATCCTTATTTCTGTCTGATTTTGTTTTTGTCATAATTTGAGAGACTGAAAATTAAAAGCCATTAGGCAGAGGAAAATATTTATGAGCCTCGCGGATTTTCCTGCTATATATTTCTAAGTACCCACAATTCAACAAGTTCTCTTTTCTGTAATTTTTACGCCTTGAAATGTAGCCAAAGGAAATACCAGAATGTTTACATCAGAGTTAATTTAGCAATCCCCACTTTCACTAGTTTGATCCTAAAATATTTGGGTTGAGAAAATAAACTTTGCTTATGGGCACTTTCAGTCTCTCTCTCTCTCAGGTTTTCTAAATTCTTCAAGCAAATAATAATAATAATAAATTACTTTCAGGCTTCAATAACATTTAAAGGTAGTCGACATCAGTAAGAAATTATGTGTATCCCTACTTTTAACTCACAAAATACGACACCAATGGAACACCCACAGAGTAAACCCAAAAGTATTATATGTATGAGGTATGTATGCGAAGATAAGGATTACCGTAAAGCACATGTTACTAAGTATAAATTTCCAGAACTATCTACTTATCATTTATATATTATGTGTACGTATACAATATACATATATAAAAAAGATTTGATGAAGAGGGAAAATCTAGGAAAAGATAAATTTGACGAGAAATACAATTAGATTTCAATAAAAAAAGTTAAAATTTACATTTCGTACAAATTTAAATTATTTAATTAACATTTACAGAAAGTATCTCTTAGAAATTTTCTTAAATTTCAGAAATTACGCGTTATGTTACACTTGTAAGCTGCTTTCTTTTTACACACAATCCAATGAGTGCATGAAACCTGAATAACAAGGTTGCGAAAAATATTATTGGACACTATAGAATTTTAATTACTGAACATTCTACAGAATTTTAATTACTAAACGATTGTTAATCAAATCAGATATTTTGTCAAAGGTAATATAAACCTATGTATTATTACTCAAGAATAAAATAAAATTAAAAATAATATTCTATATAAACACAAAAGAAGTTATACTATCAGAATTTTTAAAAACATTTTTTATTTATTATTCTGTTATTAAAAATAAGCAATTATACGACATTTATGTTTAACTGGCAGACGATTTTAATTAATCAACAGAATCCTTTTTTAAATCACGTGATACGTTATTTGTTCGAAACTGTTCTTTTAACACACATGTATTAAATAAAATGACGTCATTCCAATCAGTACAAGCGTTATAAAAGCATTTATAGCTTTTTGATTGCGTTTTTAAATGGAGAATATATTTTGTTTTTATTTGAGCTAAAGTTCGAATTCTCATGTTAAAGTACTCACACTTGATAAAATAATATATTAATCGCAAGTTTAAATCTTCATAAAAAATTTTATATTAAAAAGGGAGTCTTAATAATCCTTGAGCACACTGGTATAAAGGATTATTGGTTTTGTTTCTGCCATAATCACATAAATTTTTCATTTGACGTATTCATTACATCATCAAAAGAAGATGACGCAATTTCGAATTCTATACAGTATCTTACCACCTACACGCAATCTAGAACGGTAAAAAGTGATCTGGACGATCGATACTTCTGCTCGTGGCCAGTGCCCTTGGGTCGACCCTAGGTTGTGACGTCATTTTGGGATAGCATTTTACTCCCTGGCCTCCACTTGTACATTGCGTCATATCTTTGTTTTGATTTTTAATGTAGTAAATAAAAAAAGGCTATAGCAAAAGATTTAGCAAAGAAAATTGTGTGATTTCGAGTGTACAATAGAAATAACGAAAGTTAGTAAAAACGACTCTTGTTCAATTCTCTGTTAAAAATTCTGATTTTTTGAAATTCCGGGCGAAGATTTTTCAAAGTTATGTTTTTCAGTTGTTTAGCTTTTAGACGATGCTACAATCTTGTAAAATTTTCAAATGGTTTTTCTTAAATGTACAAATTGTGTTTACTGTGCTTTTTGAGAAAAGTTTCATTTTAGTTACACATAATTTCAAATACAGTATGCAAATATAATTGCACTTTTTTTACCTAATGCATTTCTTTCAAGCAGAAAAACTGAAATTTCCTGTTACATTAAAAATATATTTAAAACAGAATTTACATAAACAGTAATTTGTTGCTATTTTTTTTCGATGGATCATTTAAAGTTCTTATCTTTAAATATTTGAAAGTATGGTAAGTCATTTAAAAATGTTTTAAAAAAAAGTTCGATTATTTAATTTTTCTCTCTAATATACTCCCACATATACAGGGTGTCCGGGCTTAAAATATCCAAAAGTTATGGCTTATTATTACGGAGCTACCCATCAGAATGTAATAAACTGTTCATCCGTAGATTGGAAATCTCTCCGAGATTTTTTGGGTCTATTCCGATCGGCCGCACGTGCGCTCATTTTTTCGATTAACTTGGCACATCGACTTCATAAGTAAAGATGTGGATGCCACAACAAAAGGTACATGCGTACTTTGGTTAACGGAATTTAAATCAGTCACGCGTGTACAGCGACGTGTTGGAACAGAATAGGAATGTTGCTACTGGCTTGTCTAATAGATTTATAAGGACTCATACTAAATGAATCCCACGCACGATCAGCAGTGTTTTTTATCTCGAAATCTTAAAGATGCTTGCTAGTTTGAGATACCAAAGTTCCCGTCATTTTTTTAAAGTTCTTTCCCATTGGTGGATAGATTTTGATGTCGAGGATCGACATTCCTCAATATATCTTTTTGGGTTTTTAAGAAGTCATGGCTTGATTTGATAGAATCGAGCATCGCTTTATTCTGAACTTAGCAAATTGGGGACCGGTCTCATATTACGTATGTTAAATGAATATATATTATATAAACACTCCTCAACCGGGTTAGAAACGAAGACGAAGGCATAGTTTATATTTAAACACATTTAATCATTAAGAAAAGATGACGGCACTTACATTTAAGTGTTTAAAATAAAGAAAAGTAATAATAAGAAGAGGTTGGTTGCTGCCCTTAACATTAATTAAAAATATAACACCGAAAATGTTCGCAACCCTACTCCATCGCTTCCCACTCTATCTCCAGCATGTCTACCAGAATGACGGTTACAGTTAATGTGCAAGAGTCACTTTTGCGCCATCTAGCGTGGAAGAATACTACTGCCATATCTGGCGTGGACGGATACTTCATACATAAAGGACGATATATATTCTTTCTTCTGATGTCCACATTACTCAAGAAGATTTGTCTTCAATGGTTTTGCGACTATGCAGTCCATTCGGAGGGAGAGAGTTTAAATCAAAATGCAAAAGTTAATCTGTCTCGTATAACAAACGGTCCCTCTGGTGGAATTCTGACACAAATTCGAGGTTCTGTATGAACATTTAGTTTCCATTAAGAGTTCCCGGCGTTAATCATTGGGTAACTGCCACTTAGCCAGGTGGGAAAAAGAAATAAATTTCAGTTTATGCATTTTGAATCAACGCCTATCTGCAGTAAAATGAAAATTACAGTTGAAGATTAGTTTCATAATTTGGAACACGATAAAGTGATATACACTGTACCTGAACTGGTATTTCATTCTCCTAACTTCCACACCATACAAGAGGTTTGAGATTCAGTTCCATTCACTTTGCAGTACCTCCTCCTCAGTGGCGTAACGTACATCTTCAGAACCCCCGCATCACTGGGAAACCCAG
Source organism: Trichonephila inaurata madagascariensis (assembly GCA_019973955.1). Lineage (NCBI taxonomy): Eukaryota > Metazoa > Arthropoda > Arachnida > Araneae > Nephilidae > Trichonephila > Trichonephila inaurata. The sequence goes on from BMAV01003544.1 coordinate 45,203, forward strand.
GGTTCTAAGGGGGCCCAAATGTTCCGCCCAATGTCCTCTTCCTCAATCGCAATCGCAGCGCTTGAATATCAGAGGTCATGTTCAGACCAAAGGATGACTAGTTCGGAACCTGTTTTAAAAAAAGGGATAAATGGATAATTTTCATGATATTTAGTGTCAGGTTAGAATTGTAAAAAATTGTTTTAAAATTTAAAAAAAAATTTTAAATAAATATTTTGGAAAAATTAACTTAGAATAACTTTTTCAAAATGTCCTCCTTTTTAAAAAAAATGCTTCAAAAAATAATAATTTTTTGGGGGGAAAAAAGAAAAACTTTTTTCAAGAGTCGAACTTTTTTTTTTTTTAAAAAATTAAAATTATTTTCAGATTACAAACCAATTGAAATAATTATCGGTTTTTTTTTCTGAAAATTTTCCCCCTGTTGTGTAAAAACAGGGAAAAAACCCCCCTAAGTTATATATTTAAAATTGAGGGCCTCTTAAGAGCTGAGTATTACAGGCAAAATATTATTATAAAGAACTTTTTTTCCAAAAGGAAATATTTTGAAAAGGGATATTCTATTTATTTTTTTGTAAAAATTTTTTTCTTAAATAATTTTTATTGTAATACTATTTTTAAAAAATTTTTATATAACCCTATTAGTGAAAAAATATCAAAAATTTTTCCATTATGCGAAAATCAGGGTTCCCGAACGTAGTCGGATACCTGTAGTTCTTGTAGACTGGAGGAAAATTCTTGGATTAATCATTAGAGATTCTCAGGTCTGCAAATTGGATAATCAAAAGGTCTTCAACTCAAATATATTGCAAAAATAAATCTAACTCGCCTCCAAGATGGTCTTAAAATGTGAAGTGGGAGTTATACTAAAACTCGCATTTCGGCTCCATTGGTTAACACTGATTCTGAAACATAAGATTCGGGATCAATATCACATTATGTATCATAGTGTAATAACAATTAAAATAAACTCACAAAAAGATATTCTTCTTGATTTTTAAATTTTCTTTTTGTAAGGAAAAAAAAAAAAAAACCAAAAAAAAAAGGGAAAAAATTTTTTTTTTTTATATTTAAAGAAAAACAAGTTGAACATTGAAACTAAAATGAAATTCATATAAATATACAAAATTGAAAAAAAAAATTTTTAAATGACAAAAAATTAAAATTTTAAATAAAAAAGGAAATTATTAAAAAATTTAAACCTTTAAAAATGCTTCTAATGGCTTAAAACCCTTTTTTGTATGGGTTAAAAAAAAGAAAAATTTTTCCCCTTTTTTTTCCATATTTCAAATTCACTTTGAATTTAAAGCAAAAAAATTTTCTCTTGAAAAAAGAAAAAACCCCTTTTTTTTTTTTTTCAAAAACCCCCTTTTTTTTCGAAATTAAACTGAAAAAAAAATTAAAACTTGAAACTTTTAAAGAACTTTTTTAAAAAAATTCTAATTTTTAAATTTTTACAAAATAATTAATAAATTTTTGGTCTAAAGTTTTTTTTTAAAGGGGAAAAAAAAATTTTTAAATTTCACCCCTTTTTTTCTTAAAATTTTTTTTATTTAAAGTTGGGTATCGACCCTTTTTAAAAAAAAAAAAGGTCGAAATTTATGGGTACGCGTTATACGGCGGGTATAAAAATGAGAGCCTTAAAAATTAAAAAAAGATAAGCATAGAAAAAAATTCGACTTCTACACATATATCGAAATATTGGTTTGTTTAAGGTATCCGACTACGTTCGGAACCGTGATTTTAAAAAAGCGCATAAATGGATAATTTTCATGATAATTAGTGTCACTTAGATTAGAATACATGTATAAAATTGTTTTAAGGACATTTTGACAAAAGTATTTAAATACACTATTTTGGTAAAAAATTAACTTAGAATAACCTTTTCTCAAAATGTTCTCCTTTTGTGAAAAATGCTTCTATTATAATAATTTGCCTGTACATAGCTCAGACCTCTGTACAGAGGCTCAACTATGAGTTTTGAAAAATTCACATTATTTTCAGAGTTATAACCAATTGAAATAATTATCGGTGTTTTTTCTTAAAATTTCTCCTCTGTTGTCGTAAAACATGATAAACCCACTTCTAAGTTATATATTTCAAAAATTCTAGTTGAGCCTCTGTACAGAGGTCTGAGCTATGTACAGACAAAATATTACTATAACAGAAGCATTTTTCACAAAAGGAGAATATTTTGAAACTTGGTCATTCTATGTTCATTTTTTGTCAAAATATTGTACTTAAATAATGTTTTATTGTAATACTATTCTTAAAACAGTTTTATACATTTTCTTATCTAAGTGACACTAAATATCATAAATATTATCCTTTTATACGCTTTTGAAAAATCACGATTCCGAACGTAGTCGGATACCTTAAAAATAACATTCCTTATGAACTTAAGGGGCTGTAGTTCTAAGAGTATACTTCTTTTTCTAAAGCTTGGAATATTACCTCGAATAAATGACTTCAAAACAAACAGTGCGCACGTTCACTTCAGGTACCTTCGTTAAAAAGGGGTTGCGCGTAATACGACGAATATATATCAAAAATTAAAAATTGCAGCTTGAAAGTGTAAGTGCGAGTTATACACCGAATTTCATGGTATTTGTAATTTTTATAACACTCACTTAGTTTCTTAAGAATTTTAATGGGCTTTGCAATAGTTTCATTCTTTGTGGGCAGTCATAAATTTAAGTCTTGGTTCTGCTAAGAATCCCTCGTGAGAATAAAAGAAGTTCTTCTATTTAAATGCTACTAAGCCTCTAAGTCCTCATGTGTTGTGCAAGTCAGGAGAGTATAATACCAAGTCGTCCTCGTTATCTGAGGGAAGACAAAAATTAGAATATTATTTACCAATAGACCTTGTGTTTTTCTAAAACCATTAAGAGAATTCACAAAAGTGAGTGAAAAAATTTTAAAATTTTTTTATTGGAAAATAAATTATGTCTTCTGTTTCTAATGCTGCTTAAATTTTTACTGTAACTAAATTAGAAGTATTTTAGCAGTTTAAAATTTAATGATAGTACGCGCATTACTGAAAGGTAAAAGTTTTCCTTTTCTCAAAAATGTAAATTACAGAAAAAAAAAAACATTTTTGAAAATTCTACTCATCTTATAACTTTGAAATTTTGTGTACATATAATATTAGGTTGGGGAAAAAGAAATCCATTATTTTTGCATGAAATTCAAGATCTTATTTAACATGTTTCGGATTGTCCGATTTGGGTCAAATATGCATCGTTTTGTTGTATAATTTGTTACCATTTTAAAGATAGCTTCATAATGCCTCTCTCGTATAAGTCTTGGTCCTTATTGGCGAAAAGTTCTAGTAATCGATTTTCACAATCTTCTCTTGATCCCAATTTCTTATCACTCAGGAAGTTTTGCAATGCGAGAAAAAGCGGTAATCGCTTGATGCCAGGTCCAGACTATATGGTGGATGCATTAAAACATCTCAACCAAGCTCCTAGAGGTTCTGGTGAGTCACTACAGAAGTGTGCGGCCTGCCGTTGTCCTGATGGAACACAACACATATTCTGTTGGCCAATTCTGGTCAATCGCAAGCTTCAAACGGTCCAGTTGTTGACAGTAGAGATATGAATTTAGTGTTTGGCCATGCGGAAGAAACTCCTAATAAATGATTTCTTTCCAGTCCCACCAAATGCACAGTAGTACCTTCCTGTCTGTCAGTCTTGGTTTGGCCACCGTTTGAGCTGCTTCGCCGCACTTTGACCACGATCGTTTTCGCACAATATTGTCGTAGGTGACCCATTTCTCATATCCAGTCACCATCCGTTTAAGAAATGGGTATATTTCAATCAACTGGCCAAGGCTTCGCAGATGGAAATTCAGTCAATCGTGTTTTTTGGTGTTAATTGGTGTGGCACCCAAAAATGGAGCTTCTTTTTGAATCCAACTTTGCGCAAATGGCTTAAAACTGTTTTATGGTCGATCTTTAGCTCTTGGGTGATGCTACGACTACTAACATGCCGTCCAACTTCGATTATTTCTGGGATTTTATCGTCATTTTCGACGATGGGCCTGCCTGTGCGAGGTGCATCTTTAACATCAAAAATACCTGAACGGAATCGACGAAACCAAAATTGCACGTAATTAGCTGTTACAGAGTATCGCCACCATAAACACCATTCGTAATTTCAGCCACCTGGCTTGCATTTTCGCCTTTATCAAAGAAAAACTAAAAAGAACCGAATTTTCTCTTTGTTGTGTGACTTCCATTTTTAACACCCTGTAAATCACAACTGAATGGACCAAACAAAAAAAAAGCTAAATAATTTTTTAGTGTGAAATGTCACCTTGACAACGAGCATAAATTTGAAATTGTTTGATCGATACTTCACGAGATATCAACACTACAGCCATCTACCGAAAAAAGAATGGATTTCTTTTTTAATACAATATATAAGATTTTGTCAAAGAAATTATTCAGAAAAGTTACGAGTTAAAATGTACATAAATTTTCATCGTTTGGAAGTTTTCATGTTATTCCACATATGAATGTTTTTATAAATGCACAGAAAAGAATTGACAATTGTATACAACCAATCAATTTTTAAAACGATTTTCTTAAACTCAGCCCTTTTTAACATCATGAAGATAGGAAAAATACTGTTTAGAGTGAATTCCTTAATTTAAGTCGAAACTAAATTTCGTTCTCAAACTGAACATAACCAATTAGCAGAAATAAGCATTTTAAATAACATTAGAAGTAAACAATAAAAAGTTTATTTCTAGATAATTAAATTTGTTTAATTAGATCTATTTTTAGTGTACCTACTTCTATTTTTATTACGTGAACATTAAAAGTTCTCAATATAAAAAAAGTATTAATCAAATTAAAGCCATTTTTGTCTATATTGCTCGTACATAAAAGTTACTTGTGAAATTTACCAATTCCATAAGTAGTAAACTCTATGTATAACCAATTCTATAAGCAGCCCCATTTCTACATTTATCCAATTCCATGCGGAGGAAATTCCATATGCAACCAAATACTATAAAACTAATCTTCATTTTATCATACAGCATTACTTTTAAAGCAATAAAATTTGCCACCACAGAAAAACAAACTGCATTAGCGACATTGAAAGTATGAGGAATTACGAATTCTTAGTAATAACTGTTGATGGAGTTCCTGGGTAGCACCATTGTAACGGGTCTATACGCAAGCCTCTCACTAATCCTCTTGGGGAAATTTACTTCTTTTATAAATGTTGTTCTATTAAAAACTTTATCTCGAAGAAGAAGACGTGGTCTATGTAAATGAAGGCTTATATTTAAGCAGTCTCGCTTTGGTACGAGCGAGAGAGAGGTTAGGAGTTAGATGACAGAAGTTAGTGATTAACGTAAACTAGTGGAAAGCTAGTCGAGCGTGACTCGATGACTAATTACTTAATATTTAAGACTGAATTGACGATTTAGTCAATAAGTTATATTGGACTTAATAACGATCAGAGTTTGAATAGTTGAGAAAGAAGTACCGTAATTCAAACCGTAAGTAATCAGAGTGCTAAGCGTAAGTTAATTAAATCGTTATAAATTATTAAGTATCCTTTTTTCCATGTAGTTGCTCCTATACTTTATAGTAGTGGGCATTTCCTAACCTGGGTAGTTGAGATTTAACAAAGAATTAATAAATTATATGTGTTCTGACTATTGGCTGATCTTCATTCTAAATCCCAAACATTAAGGAGGCCCGTTCCTTACAGCATCTCTAGGACAATAAAAGTGTGTAAAAACTACATACCTGTTTTTATTTCCTTCTTGTGAGAGTGAGCTAATGGGAGTTTAAATTTAACTTTTGTTATAAAATTTTACAATTACTTCCTAATTTTTAATTATTTTCTCATATTCTTAATCTGTAAATCAAAATTCAATCAGTGTATTACTTTGATTTGAATAATGATGGACAGTATGGTTACTAAAAGATGTATATTTTACAAAGAGCGTATTTAATACGAGTTACGGGCGAGACAGTACCCTCTAACAATGCGTTACTAATTCTTCGCTCTAGAACAAAAGCTATTTGCTCCGGAAGATAAATAGTCATACATTCGATTTTGGTTAATTATTCCTAAGGTCCCTTACAGTTCCAGGTGAACAGCACAATGCGAAAGAGGTTGTGTGAAGCGTACAACGCCCGAAAGAAAAATTATTTCTGCTTGATCTAGTAAAAGTTATAAATGGATCTTTTTACTCTTTTCTAAACTAAGAGTATCATTTTTATCTTTTTTCGCTAATTCTACAGAGTATTCAGAATTTTTTGTTTTACACAACTCAATGTTTATTTATTTACTTAAAAATTAATTTTAACACATGCATTTATAAAGGGATTTCTACAAGACTGAAGATAATCAAACATTATTTGAATGCTAGAGTTAATTTAAAATATTTTTCTTTTGAATTGCTTTATCCATTGAATGAGAGTTGACAACAATACTATGAGGATATCATTTAATAACTTGCCCTAAGATTTTTATGAGAATGTAACATGCACTTGTTCTTAATTAATATTCGAAAAAAATTCATTGGTTTTGCGTTAAAATCAATGAGAAGTTCATAAGAGAGTATACAAACTAATAACTTAGTTTAAATGATAATTTAATTTAAATTTCATTTATAATTTCATTTTTTTAAAAATAAACTACAATTTAATTTATAAATACTACTCTCAGTGAGATTTAAAAAAGAAATATTTTTTTATTTGTATCATACTAGTTTGTGCAATGTAATTTAATATCAGAATGCAACTAAAGTATTGTTTGGTTGTTTAAAATTTTTTATTCCTATTTTGTCAAAAAAAAAGTCCTGTAATTTTACAACAGGTTTTTCTCCAGGTTGGCCTTATCCGTTACTTTTTAAGAAAATATACCATAAAATTCGGCGTATAACACGCATTTTTAACACAAAAAATAAAATCGAAATTTACAGGTGCGCGTTATACACCGGGTATAAAAATAAGAGATTAAAAATAAAAAAAATATAGGCATAGAAAAAAAATTAGACTTCTACATATATCGAAATACTGTTTATTTAAACGAAAGGACATAAATATACTATTTTTTTTCTAAAGCTTGGAATAATACTTCGAATAAATGACTTCAAAACATAAGAGCATTGCATAAGTACATTTCAAATTTCTCCGTAAAAGGGGTGCACGTTATATGGCGAATATACCTAGAAATTGAAAAATTCAGCTTGAAAGTAAAGGTGTGCGTTTTACGCCGGATTTTACGATACATGTATATATATATGTACATATATATTTTTTAAAAAAATTGTCTTCATCGATATCAAAATGATGGAAAATTCTTCAAAATTTCGGGAGAAATGTGTGACAAAATTTGTTTTTACAAAAATGAAATAAAAAATATAGTTATTATTTGCGACAAAATTAATATTTAATTAATAAAGATGGTTATAAAATTAATGGTTTTAAAATATTATCAGATACTTTTTAGAACATTATTTCTTAAATCATACATTTGTAATAAGTTTAAGGTATTCGACTACGTTCGGAACCGTGATTTTAAAAAAGCGCATAAATGGATAATTTTCATGATACTTAGTGTCACTTAGATTAGAACACATGTATAAAATTGTTTTAAGGACATTTTGGCAAAAAAATTTATTTAAATACATATGTCGGCAAAACTAACTTAGAATAATCTTTTTAAATGTTCTCCTTTTGTGAAAAATTCTTCTATTATAATAATATTTTGTATGTATATAGCTTAGACCTCTGTACAGAGGCTCAACTATGTGATTTTTTTTAAAAATTCACATTATTTTCAGAGTTACAACCCATTGAAATAATTATCGACGTTTTTTTCTTAAAATTTTTCCCCTCTGTTGCCGTAAAACATGGATAAACCCACTTCTACGTTACATATTTCAAAAATTCTAGTTGAGCCTCTGTACAGAGGTCTGAGCTATATACAAGCAAAATATTATTATAATAAAAGCATTTTTCACAAAAGGAGAATATTTTGAAAATTGGACATCCTATGTTCATTTTTTGTCAAAATATTGTACTTAAATAATTTTTTATTGTAATACTATTCTTAAAACATTTTTATATACATTTTCTAATCTGAGTGACACTAAATATCATAAATATTATCCATTCATAAACTTTTGCAAATTCACGGTTCCGAACGTAGTCGGATACCTTAACGTTTTAATAGGATTTAATTTAAATTTAAATTTTCATAATTTACTTTACTTAATAATTGATGTCCTACCATTTAAGTTGTTTTAATAATTATCTAATTTTATTGTAGCATTAAAGCTTTTTAATTTTAAATTCTTATGTTTTCTCTTAATTTAAATTTTTATCGATAAAGACAATATTTAAAAATATAATATATATCTGTAATGATGGCTTTTTTCTCATGAATAATCAAATTCGGTGTGCATTTCGTTTTTCTATAAGAACTAGACTAAAAACTGTCCTTTTTCTAACATTATATTTATCATCATCAAAACAGCAAACGTTGGGTAAAAGTGAAGGTTATACACCTTTGATAATGTACAGTTCCCTGCATTCTAAATTACATATTTGTATAATTGAAGCACCATAATTCTTTTATGGCATTTTTGTAACAGAAAAAAAAAGTACCGTCATTATTCGATTTAATAACAATCATTACCACTTTCCTGCAAAAGGCAAATGTAAATCATATCCCTCTGCACTTATCAATTATATATATTTCAGGGATATTGTTTGGTATAACTCTCAATTGCAGTTTCTTACAGACGCAAATTTACTATTCTAAATATAATGATGTACACACATGAACTAAGCGTTAAGTTCTAATTTGGGAACTCATCCCATGGGTATGTTGATAATGATATACATTTAAAATTTACATGTAATATTTGCTATCATATATATGACTTGTCAATTTTTTCAGTTTGTATTTTTATTTTCTTCAGTTAAAAATATAATGCACTAGTTTGTGTGTGTGTGTGAGTATCAGTAAATAAAATTGCATTTATGGACATTTCTTTTTGTATATGTTGTTCATCTTTATATATATATATATATATATATATATATATATATATATAATATATATATATATATAATATATATATATATATATATATATATATATATATATATATATATATATATATATATATATATATATATATATATATATATATATATAATGATTGCTTTCAACAACTCGCGCGATAGAGTGCTTCGAACTCATATTTTGTGTCGTATCATCTTCAATTCAACGCTCGTCATTTAGATTTAAAGGTTATATTTGAATATACTTATCTGTATTTTATGCTGAACTATAAAATCGGATGCTAAAATGACATGCACTTTTATGTCCTCTGTGATTTGTGAAAATAGTTATCTTGTGATATTTTTAAGTTGAATGATTTATTGTTGAAATTTATCATTTCTAGAAGTTTTAGGAAGTTTCTAGGTCAATAAAATATAATTTAAAATAGATATAAACCTGAAAAACAAATGTTTTACGGTCAAAATTAGTTTCATAACATACTATTACTCATTCAATGTTACATCATTGCTTCAAATAGATTATAACCGACAAAACGAGTATAACCAACAGTTATATATTACTTACATGTAAAAAAATTTTTAAGCAGAGAAAAGTTTTTCATATTGTATTTTCTACATGAGGATTTGTTGCCATTCATCACTTGCCGAGTGGTATAGGTATCGGATTGCGGCTTGCCTTGTCACGAGTTCGAGCCCAGTACCACTAAAGACCTGCCGTGTTGGGCAGTGATGCACGTTAAATCTGTCGAGAGCTGAAACATCCTCCCGTTGGTGTGGTGTGGTAGTTAGGAGAGGGAAGTGCCTGCTCAGAGGTGTCGTCCACGTCACTTGACCATGGATCAAAATTACGTGGTTCGTCGCCAAAAGCCCTCGTGTAGCTGAACAGTGTGACGTTAATATTCAATCAACAATCAATCAATGTGATAAGATTCTTAAATAGTGAAACTAGAACGAAGCAGAATAGTTCAGAGAGGATATTTGTAAATTCGAGTTAAATTATACTATACTGTTCGAATTAATTGGGACAAATGTGAAAAAACAATTTTTTTTTCTAAACCTTAGCTTTTAATCATTACATATCTAGAGTAGACTGAAATATCTCTATATTAGCATGAAGTATGTCCTCTTTTAACAGAAATGACCTTTTGAAGACGTTTTGCATTGACTCCGCTAGTGTAGCGCTCGTGTTCTTGACTTAATCATCGAGAAACTACACTTGTACATAAATTTTTATCATTTATTCTGATGTCCTGCAATTCATTTTGATAAACTTTTTTTGAGAATATGCATAAGTTCCCAATAGATTCAGGTCTGGTGAATTATCAGGCCAATTATGTACTTGTATTTTATTTCCCTGCGTAAAAATCTGGACTAATTTCGAATTGTGACAAAGAGCCAAGTCATGTTGAAATGTTCCGTCAAATGTTTCCATGCATTGAGTAATCTTACTGCGTAATATTTCTGTATATTTGACAGAATTCCTCCATGTCTCTAAGAGGAACTAAAATTCCAGAGCAATTTGTTGTGAAAAACTCCAAAACAACTCTTTAGAAGGGTGTTTTACAATCAGTTGGAAATTATCTGGGTGCAAAGTTTCACCCTCACTTCGTCTTACTGCACTTGATTTGTATCCTTGCACAAATAAATGTGTTTCATTACGGAAAATTACCTTCTTCCAGTCGTTAACAGTAAAGGAGCGGTATTTTTGGCCTCTGCTAAACTTTTTAATATCATTTTCTGAGTTAGAAATTCTTTTTTTACTTGGGCGTTATGCTTTACGACCAACTTCTAAAACCTTTTGCGTACAATTGAGGTACTCATTTCAACACCATAATTCAATAGATCCATACGTAGGTTTGTGCTTGTATTTCTTGAATTAATTTTGCTATTTTTTATGAGATTTTTATCAGTTCTTGGAGTATTTTTTTAGCGGAAAAATGCTGCCACACTGAAATGCTCACAACTGAACTACTGATACACTAAAACTAGTCAAACAAGTAAATTGTCAAAGTCGATCCGTCAAACTACTTCTAGGCAGATAAAATTGATTTGAGTGGTTCGGGACATCACTGATAATCACATACCAACTCAGACAAGAAAAATATTTTTGTCCCATTTAATTCGAACAGTATAGTACTTCAATAGTAAAATTAAGGATTCACAACTTAATTTTAAATTTTAGTTTGGAAAAGATATTGTAGAATTTCAGTAAGGACTGCTATAAATTTATCCTGAATACATATGTTTGTTTGATGCTTTTTACTTTAGGGTGTACTGGCCGCTTGAAAAAATATAAATTTAGAAATATATATATATGTATGTGTGTGTAAGAGAGAAAGAGTGTGAAAAGAGAGAGAGAGTTTGTGAGATAGAGTGTGTATAGGTAATTATTTAGGGTTTTAAGCCGTCTTTTTTTCCTGTCATTTAGTGATTATTATTTTGTGCGTGTGTGTTAAAGGGATTTGCATAAAAGGACACACACTTGTACAACATCGAGACGTCTACAACACTAACTGAACCAACTGAGGCCGGAATCGTAATCTTAACGGTCACAGTTATCCTAACGGTTACAGTTACAAACACAGTCTGTTACACATTTCTTTTTCTTGAAGTATAACTTTTTTATTCAAAATTCTATTCAAATTTTGCTTTAGGACCATGAAATTTTTAAATTGCTTTTATATTGTATATAACATAAATACACTTATCAGTTTTTGATCATTTGAACCGTATTTAAAATTTTTACAGTTAAAAATGTGTTTAAAATGGTGCTCCTTTTTTTTTTTTACCAAAAAAATTTTTACGTCAAGTTTAATTTTTTTCTCCTTTTCTATAAATGATTGAATTTACAAAACCCCAATGATTCACTTCAAATTCCAATTAATTCAAGTTAAATTCGTTATTTTATGTTTAAATATCAGTATAAAAATTACGGAAATATTGTTTTTTTTCATACAATGTTACACATTGAAACTTCCTGCTTGACATTGCACTCGCAAAATTATATTTAATTAAAGTATAAATATAGAAAAAAAATGGTAAAAGTGTAATAAATTAGAATTATACATGTTTTCCGAAAAAAATGCGTAGATTCAAATACATTAAAGGATTATTCACAATCGGTTTCCTGAAGGTGCAAGATAAATGTCTTTTCCCCTTCCTGGAACAAGAATATATTGCTTGAAAGAAAATTTTTTTTTTTAAAATTTTGACATTTTTAAAGTGAAAACCTTAAGCAATATTAATTGCAAATGCTTTTATTTTCATATAATGTTTTAGTGCTGAAAAATCTTTTCATTATTTTTATTATTCACATCTTTCTTTACTACTATTTACTTTCCTTAAAATTTGGGGATTCGTTCTATTTCGAGAGGTACTAAATCCGCAGTATATCTATATGTACATCGAGTTTTTTCAACCATTTATATTTGTGTATCTATTGAATTTTAGCTTTAAGAATGTGTACCCCGTATATTTAATTACAATTTTAATATATTATCGAACAGATGAGAATATAAGTATCTATGAAAGGAAGATTTTAAGAGTTATTTTTGGAGGAATTCAAGAAAATGGTACGCGGAGAAGATCAAATTTAGAACTCTATCACTCATATAAAGAATCTGACATTGTTAACTTCATCAAAGTACAACGAATTAAACGGGCAGGCCACGTTGTCAGAATGAACGAAGTTTGTTCCAGTTAAAAAGCCCGATCAATTGGCACACGGAGAAAAGGCAGGCCAAATCTAAAATGGATTGATGGCCTGGAAAAAGACCTTCTAGTTTTGAAAACTAAAAATTGTCGAACACAAGCAGGAAGAATTCTGGCCTGGGCCAAAGCCCACCCTGGGATGTCGAGCCACTAAGGATGGTAAGAATATATTAACAATTCGAACAATTATCTTCAAATTCATTAACCAAATTTTTGCAGACCAATTCTTGGGCGATTAAAACCCTTTTTAAAGCTTGGTGAGAATTCAGTGCGATGTACGACTTGTGGCTGAAAATATGTTTAATGCAATTAATAAAGGAAAAGTCCATTGCTATATATAGATGCTGATGTAAAAATATGATACGTCATAACGCTTTCAAATAATGTTATACAAGCAGACTATAATTTTGAAATTAACTTAATTACGTATTGGATAACATATAATATATCACAAAAAACTCCAGAGAGTCTGGTAGGAACCAACCCCAAACAATTTTTCCCAGCAATTTTCCCAAGTTTTGTCTGTCCCAGTTTTTAAATTTTTTTTGGGGGTGTATCTACCGCCGTATCAGCCGTATCAATAATACGGGGCCCGCCCCGGGGCCCAATTTTTTATAGTTCTACTAATAGGGCACCCATATTAAAAAGGCCTGAAGGAATTTTTGATACGGGGCGTTTCCCCAGGCTAGCTACACCAGTGTTTCCCAGTTTTTTTTCCCAACACACAAAATAAAAGGTTCAAGAAGAATGAATACATGAGAGTATAAAAATTGTGAAAAGGGTCAAAGGCACACACACAATTTTCAAATATAAATTCCTCTATTAAATTCTCATACCCTTTCTTCTATTTATATATATATTAGGTATGTACATATAAAAAATTATGAAGAAGTAGGTAGAATTCCGATAAAGAATTAGCTACGAAAATAGAAACATAAACAATAAGAGACAAAACAAAAATTAGCATTAGAAGCAAAAAATCATGATTTTATTCTTAAGACTATAACTATATTTGGTACTTATCGATTAAAGGAATCATGACGCCAAACACATGATGCCAAATTCTGTTATGTAACTGAGTTTGTAGTGAATGTAATTTGTAGGATAATTAATGTGGCCAATTAGGGATTGCAATATCGAACGAAAAGTTCAATTCCGGTATTCAGTGCTTTTTAGATCTTAATACCGGGATACCGGTAGTAGAAGTTTTAGAAAAAGAAAGAAAATACAGGTGTTTCTTTGTTTTATTTGCCAGTTTTATTAGAGAGTGTAAATATCGCAAAAAAATTATTTGTAATTTTAAATTTTGTCAAAAAAGAACACAAAAAAGTAAAGAAACATCTTATTTCTTTAAATCACAAAAAAGTGTAAATATCATTATTCAGTCTGTGGTACTATTACAAATTTTTGAAATGTGATCTTAAAAAACATGATGCATTGATTGTACTGTCATTAAGCCTGGAACGTAATTATGTACAAAAATTACCAGCTGTCGAAAACGCTTTTTAGGCATCTACGCTAGTTGGTGGTATTGTTAGCAATACGCGATATACTTTTTCCAGGTATTTTCTTCTAAATCTCAGATCTTCAAATAAATCGATTTCTCGTCGGATGGTTTTGGATGTAGCTGGTTTCTGTATGGTATTTTGAAATTTTTTTAGTCATCGCTAATTCTAATTTTTGTTCAAGAGACATTTCTTTTCACTATCGACATTAGTCACATCATCATCTTCGATAACTGTACCGAATTCTTTTTAATGTGGATAGGTTTATGGGTAAAAATTTTGAGAAAATTTACTATAAACTTGATCAAATTTGAATTGGTTAGTCTCTTTTCTTCTTTTTCATTCTCATTTAAAAAATCATGATGATATGTAAATACAAGTATGTTATGCAAATACAATGTGAATAAAAAACTCCTCAATTTAAAAAATATCGATATATTACGCCCCGTCTCCACACAAATACAACCTTGTTTTCACAATACGAAAATATCAGACTACGAATTCTGTGCGTGTGCAGCATCACTCTGAACTGTAATTGAATATATTTGGCCTGCCTCCTTGGATAATTCACATATTTTATCACTTCTCTTGATTGTACGATACAACTTTATATTCAAAGTCTAATTAATTTCGCCCGTTAGGATGACATAAAAACAAAAACGTATACTATTTTGCTAGGTTGATGATCCTCGGATATATAGTGGAGATAATTTTAAAAAATTCTAGTAAATACCGAAAAACTGGTATTTAAGCTTGTGAATACCGGTATTACAAAATTGCACAAATGTCTAAAAATACCGGTATTCGGTATCCCGGTATACTGGTATTGCAATCCCTACTGCCAATGTTTGTGCTAGCAACAACTCGGTAAAGCAGCCACCAACCTATGGTCCCTATAACTTAAAACTTTTGGTATTTTCGTATTAGTGATAGTGATAAGTTAACGGAAGCGAAATGTAAGCGATATTGATAAGTAAATGGATAGTAAGATGAGGATTTAAATTCACACACACAATCAAAAATCAATGCTCTTTCTTTTTTAACACGCTTTTATAAGCTTCTCCTGCGTGTAACGAAATCTTTGAATTCGATTCTTACCCCCTTTAAAAGGTCAGATTAATCGAAATTTTGCACACTTGTGAAGGACCGATGGCAATACAATAATTTTGTCCAATTGTCCTGATCAGGATTATCAGGATTAACGATTTCCCATTTCCAGATCTGGCGACTAATTCCAGATCAGGCGACTAATTTTAGATACGGCGACTAAAAGATTGTTACAACCCTAAAGCGAAAACGCCCATTTTTAATACATATGGTGATCGTTTTAGTGAAAAATATCATTGATTTTGCACTTCTTCCGCATTAAATATTTCAAACTTAGCTCTTGCAGATTTCTTTCAGTTGGCTGATCCAACACTTCGTAAACCCGACGAGCTGATAGGATGGCAATGGGTATCTCAGATTCTAAAAAAATGACGCATTCAAGATTAATTCATCAATAAATAAATGATAGTTTAAAAAGATATAAGAAATCACGCTTTTATTGTAGCTAAAATGTAAAAATAATTCTTGATATAAGAATAAAATGATTAACGAGAAAATTAATGTTATTATGGTAAAAATGTGGGGTGCTCGATATCAATTATTATACAGTAAAATGTCGTTTATCCGAATCAATTGGGACTGGACACCGTTCGGATAACCGAATCGATCCATGCAGTATATAAAACCGGACACTATACGAATATTGAAAATCATCACATGCCCGAAACATGCTTGAAGAAAAAGCAAAATAGGTGCAAAATGTCGCAATTTCACATTTATTGTGGAAAATAATCATTTATTTTTGCTGTACCATTGTACACCTTCGTTTTTTCGCTACAACGCCTCTGATTCTCTTGACAGCAGTAGTTGAGTAGGACAGCACTCTGATTGTTGTTCGTACCACTCCATAGCTGTCTCTAACACAGAAAACGCATCAGCATTTGATGAACCCTTGCTGCTTTCGTCGTTTCGTCGTCTTCATGCGTTTCATCGTCGACTGGGTTGGATTCTTCTTGCACGGAAGTCACAATCTCGTCATCATTTATGCATTTGAAATCCACAGTCTTCTACATGCATGCCCTCCAGATTTCTACATCTTCTTCGCATTCTTGAAATCCTAGAATCGATTGGGCAAAGTCGGTAATCTCCTCCCTGTGGTTGTCATTGAAGACTTTTTCGCGTTCTAAACCCGGTCACAGCTTATTCCATGCATTTTCAGGTTCTGTCTTTCGAGCGAGTCCCACCTGCTAACATGTAGTAGGCGTCCTTCATATTGAGCTTTTCAGCAAAAGCAGCAACATTTCCTCGTTTTCTACCAAAAGTTATCACCGCAAAACTTGTTTTCTATCTTCACGCCGAAACAACTGTTGAGCATTGCACAGTTCGAAAACGTATTCGTATACATCACATGTAATTGACAAAAAAAACTGTATAGACGCCCCGCTCGGGTGCTCTTCTCCTTGATTATCAGGGTGAGCTAGAGGTGTAGGGATAAATGAAGAACTAGAAGCTGTCATGATCTTAAAATAATTTTATTAAGATCTTAACTTAAACCTTTAACAGATTAGATAATATGATATGTGAGAGAATCTACGGTGGCTAAACACACAATATATAATACCGAAATAAGGTAACTCGGACCACTATCAATAACTAACTCGCATAAGCTTAATTCCAATGCGATCACAGATCCGAATATTTAAATAGTCACCCTTTACCTTTATTGTCCAACGAAGTATCAATCTATCTAATCTTATTTTTTAAGTTGCGGTTCACACACACACATTGGCGTGCAATGGTATGCACCTTGACCTAAGGGCTCTCTGTCACGGGTAACTTCTGTTTGCTGTCACTTAACCTCTCAAAACCTCTTCACACTTGAAATACTGGACTATCATAACATTCCCAAATGCCACCCAGCTTACTCTAAACTTCTGTTATTTAAAAGCTTCCTAATTTGCATCTTTCCTTCACGCTTTACTTCTTGGGTTGGTTGGAAAAAGAGTTGCCATTTATATCTAGCTCTATTCCGAAATGCAGAGTTAGTGTAAAAATGTAGAACAAAGCACACCTCACGCTTTTACCACAATGACATTAATTTTCTCGTTAATCATTTTATTCTTATATTAAGAATTTTTTTTTTTTAACTTTTTAGTTCGATTAACTATAAAAGCGTGTTTTTTAGAATATAATTTTATTTTTGCAAACGATTAACGGGGACAGAACATGAATTCTGCTGCTACTGGTAATTAACGAATCCTGAAGAGAAATGGTTGTAAAAGCTCAATATATTATCTTCATTGGTGTGGGTACCTTTCTGTTAAGATTGATTCAATACTTTTCGAACAGGAAGGGCAAATTGTAGGATAATAGAATTATTTCAGATTTTAAAACCAAATAAAATTAAAATCGTAACCTGAATTCTTTTAAACGATATAAATAAAAATCAAAAACAAATATCAAAATAAAAATATTTAACTCAATTGCAATCTCTCAAATTTAAAACTTATGAAATAACATTTGATTTGATTAATTTAACTTTGACGCAATTATTGCTATGTTGCTTGACCTAAAATCTTTCTTGCCTTACCCTCTTTGTGATTTTCATTTGACATTGCAAGGGCACGTAATTACAAAGATTCATACAGACCTCTATTCTGTTTTCTTTTTCTCAAATAAAATGTATACTTTTTTAAAAAAATAAGTAAAGAACTAGTAAAGGCATATGAAATAAGAATCAAAATATTTTGCAAGATTTATTCAAAAGAAAGTAATGTATGTATGTTTTGTGTGTTAATTTATCGCAAATGGAATAAGGTTCTAAAGCTGCAGGCTTCCCGCCGAGACATCTCATTTCGTTTCTATTATGTTTCAGCTTTGACGTACATTTTCATCTGCATGTTTCACAAATCTCTCCCCATGTGTGAATATTTTTAATTAATCTTTCATCTGAGAATAACTTAAATCTAGTTCTCAGGAATCTGACAGCAGCTAGATTGAGTGAAAAAAAAAATTTTTTTTTTCGTCAACCATCTTTGTTTCTTGGTTGTTGTGATGACGTAGGTTGGTTGCAAAGAAATTTTTTATCTGTGAGTAAGCACGTGATGGCATTATTTAGTTTATACTGGATGTCCGGGCTTAAAGTATCCAAAAGTAATGGTTTATTATTACGGAACTACCCATCAGAATGCAATAAAACTGTTCATTCGTGGACTGGAACATCTTCCGAGATTTTTTTGGGTCTATTCCGATAGGCCGCACGTGCGCGCATTTTTCGACAATCGCAGTCGATCAACTTAGTACACTGACTTCATAAGTAAAGATGTGGATACCACAGCAAAAGGTACAGTGCGTACTTTGGTTAACGGAATTTAAATTAGTCACGCGTGTACAGCGACTTGTTTGAACAGAATGGAATGTCGTTACTGGCTTACCTAATAGACTTATCAGGACTCTTACAAAATGAATCACACACATGATCCACAGTGTTGAGAAAACTTAAGGATATTTGCCAGTTTGAGGTACAAAAGTTCCCGTCTCCTTTAAAGTTTTTTCCCATTCGTGGATAGATTTTGATGTCGGAGGGTCGACATTCCATTCTGTTCGAATACGTCACAGTACACGCGTAACTGATTTAAATTCCGTTGACCAAAGTTCGCACCGAACTCTTTACTGTGGCGTCCACATCTTTATTAATGAAGTCAGTGAAAAAAGTTTGTCTGCGATTGCCGAGCAATGCGCGTACGTGCGGCCGATCGGACTAGACCAAAAAAATCTCGGAGGATTTTCCAATCTACGGATTAACAGTTTATTACATTCTGATGGGTAGCTCTAGAAAAATAAACCATTAGTTTTGGATACTTTAATCCCGGACACCCTTTATTTTTAACTCGTTTTCAGTAGTCATTATTTAATTGTTAAAAATTTTACGTTACCCTGAGCTGTAAGCAACTGAATTATCCTAAATGAAGATGAATGGAAAAAAGTGTTAGTATATTCTACAATAACAATAAAAACTGATTAAAAGTTCTGCCCAAGCCCTAAATTATTTTCTTTGGATTCAAAACTAAATTGATAGTTTGTTCACATTTTCTTAAAATGCTCATTTTTTCTTTGTCTCAATTCTGCAATACGGTTTTTCAATATTATTTTCGCTTATGAATACATACTTCTTACTTTTCCTTATTAGTCCCTGAAGAAAATTAAATTGTAAAAAGTCAAATAAATTTATAATGTTTTACTTTTTTAAAGTTTTGTTCAATCATATGCATTTAGAGTTATTAAAGCCCCATTAATGGTAATTTTATTTATAAAATATAGAGAAAAATGGATTTATTAAGCTGTATTTATTTGCTGTTTCTTTTATGAGGTATGAGCTTTTTGTTAAAGTTAATTAAATATTTTAAAAGGAACTTTTTCGTTAAAAAAAAAATGAAGTATTCTGGTATTTCAAAGGGTTTTCGAGAGTGAAAATGCATCATTAATTTCAACATCGTAATACACAGCAATTTATAAAATCTCCTGGCTCAATTAAAAATTTTTAAAAATATTGACACATGTCTTCACAGACATTTTCCCAAATGAAAATATTTATATCGTAAAATCGCATGTATAACGCGCACCTATACTTTCAAGCTGCAATTTTTAATGTTTAGCCGTATAAGGCGCACTCCCTTTTTATGAAGAAACCTTAAAAATGTATGTGCGCAATGCTTTCACATGTTTTGAAGTCATTTATTCGAGGTATTATTCCAAGCTTTAGAAAAAAAAATAGTATGTGCTTAGAGAACTGAAACCCTCTTTAAGTTAACAAAGAATGCCATTTCTTTTAAATAAACAGCATTTAGATAAATGTAGAAATCTAATTTTTTATCAATGCACATCTTTTTTTTTTTTTTAAGCTCTTATTTTTATACCCGGCGTACAACGCGCACCCGTAAATTTCGATCCTGTTTTTTTTGTTGTTAAAATTGCACGTTATACGCTGGATTTTACGGTAGTTATACATTTTATCGTTCACTTAGCTCTATAACTGATGGTTAAATGATACAGGATATATATATATGAATTAGAAGTGAAATTTCATCGATTCCAAAACTGAATAAACAAATAATTAAAAAGCCTTTGACGTATAATATACCGTAAAATCCGGCGTATAACGCACACTTTTAACACCAAAAATAAGACAGAAATTTAAGGGTGCGCGTTATACGCCGGGTTTAAAATCGATAACCTTAAAAATAACAAAAGAGATGTGCACAAAAAAAAATTTGCTTCTACACATATCGAAATACTGTTTATTTAAAAGAAATGACATGCCTTGTGAACTAAAAGAGTTGTAGTATTAGAAATATACTATTTATTCAAAAGTATGGGATAATACCTCGAATAAATGACTTCAGAACATAAGAGCATTGTATACTAACATTTCAGATTTCTTCGTAAAAAAAAAAAAAGGGGGTCCGCTATGGCGAATATACCTTAAAATTAAAAAATGTAGCTTGAAAGTATAGGTGCGCGTTATACACCGGATTTTGCGATAATTGGATATCTCTTTGTTGAAGTTTCAATAACGAACTGAAATTATGGTTTGGCGGAAGGAAATTCAACGCACTGGGATTTCCTACAATCAAAATAATCTTAGATAACCTTCTGAAAAGCCCTCGTCTGTGAATTCTGGCTTTTCCCTAAGCATCTCGATTGCGACGGTTGTCGAAATGTGTTATAAAAGTCTTTTAGAACATAAGTGCATTCAAACATCCTTTCATCTTACCGTGGGAGCGAATTGGAACAAATTGCACTTTTAAATCCAGATTTCCTCTCTGGAATATTAGAAAGAAGAAAAAATGTAAGATAAAAAGGGACATGAACTGAACATTACGTCCCTGTCACGTGACACGTGTCCACCTCGTGACTGACATCGTGTGATACGCGTGACACGTTCGGAAAAAGTGTTATAGAGAATTCTTGGAAAAATTCTCTTCTAACACAGAGTCTTTTCTGAATGAAAAGAAAGAATTGGATTCCGTCCAATTTAAAATTCTTTTTCTGGTCATTTACTTTTATTGATTTACGTTCTGGTGTCCTTGGCTCCTCCCACTGTATTACAGTACAGAGCAGTTACGCTTTTGAATATACGTACATATTTTGAAGACCTTAACGAATAAAACAAACGAAAATTTTGATATGTATCAAAGATAAAAAAAAATTGTAGATTTTGATTGAATTTTCATTTTGTCGAATAATATTCTTTTAAAACCTAAAAAACAAAATTCATACGCTGGCGCGAAAAATTCATAAATATTCTTTTCTGTGTAATATTCTTATTTCATTAATTTACTTTTAAGAACAGTATAATTCTGCCAAATCAGCATAACGAGCCAAAAATATATAAATCATCAATAAAATAAGAAGAATAATTATAAAAAAGACACGTTTTCAATAACTAAGTCTATATAATCAAAATCAGATATACATAAAATCTACAAAAAAGTTTGCGTTTTTTAGACCAGTGTTCTTTACACTTTGTTCCACGGAACCCTAGGGTTCCACGAGTCACAATAAGAAAATTAGAATAAGAAATGCATGATTAAATGTACGTTAAATGTATGCAAAATGGGTTCACGTTCTCTGTGCAGATTGTATATAGTTGCAAATATCTCTTAAACTCATCCTATTCATTAAAACTCTGAAAATTTTATTTATATATTAAACTTTATTTTGAAACACTTTTTAAACTTTTATTATAGTATAACAAAAGAATAGTAAAACGTGCTCGCGCGCGTGCGTTTTATCTTAATACATATATTTCCTATTAGATTGTAAATAGTCTATTGTTTACTAACTCGGGTTCCACTATATAGTTTTATATTCGTTAAGTAGCACGTCTTGCAAAACTAAATAGTTTTCGAATGGAGAATGCACCTTTTTATATTTGTGGAAAACAACACATATAATGAAGAAAAGGGAACAACATATCACAACAAAGTTGATGTTAAAATCTAAATTTAATCAAGAACAGCTTCTAAATTTTAGGTTGCAAATTCGTACAAAATACATGGAATTTCTCAGAAAACTATGAACATTTTAATGCCAATCAGAACATCATGTTTAAACGAAATATATTTCTCAACGTAAGTGGCTACGAAAACAAAGTATAAAAACAAATTCAACTCAGAAAATATAATGTGATTGCCTTTAATCTTTATAGACCTAGACTTCGACAGTTCGCGTGAAAAAAAGCTAGCACATATTCCAGTTACTAAATATAATGCATGGATAAGTGATACTAGTATCATAAATTAATATTATTAATTAGTAAATCATATTAAAAAATTATATTAGAATTTTTTAATAGAAAATAAACGCAATATATTTTTAAATGGCCTTTACATAAAGGGCTTATAACATGTTGATCTACTTTAAATATTATTTTGATATATATTCTTCGAAGTATGTGTATGGAATGGGGTTACATGAAAACAGTTTCCCTAGTTCTAGGGGTTCCTCGAAAGCACCTTCGAATTCTAGAGGTTCCTTGAGATGAAAAAGTTTGAAAACCACTCTTTTAGACTGAGCAAGTCCGCCTGTATTCAAAATACTGCAGACTATTCTATGTTCTATATATTGCATTATTACTGTATTTTAATTTTGATCTCTGTATGGCATAATGATGCCTTTCTCTGCATTGCCAACCTCATTAAAAAAAAAAACTTATATAATCACAATAGTTCTAACATGTTTTAAACAATTTCCCATTTTCGAATTCAGCATAAGAAAAAACGTTAGGTCCATAGAAAAAAAATTGTCTATTACTAACAATTAAAAAATGTCTCTAGAACAGCGATTTTTTTTAAAATTTTTTAAAAAATATATTACTTTATTAGCGTGGCGACAACATAAAATTTCGAAATGTAGTTTTTAGCTTAAATAGACATCGCGCTAATTTGTGTTTACTTAGCAAAAAGCTTATCAGTTTTTTATGTCAATAAAACCTTCGTTTCGCAGAATTAATCGATAGTGAATGAAGCAGCAAATTTTTAATTTGTCAGTTTAAGTAAACAGCGTTTTTTGTTAAAAAGCAATTTGCAATTCATGATCAAGTATTGTATGCTTCATTCAATAAAATTTCGTCTTATGCTAAAATTCAGTGTTTTCAGCCAGCAGGTCGCGAGATGAAAAGCAGAAAACTTTCACTTTCGCTTTGCCAGTAGCAACACGAAATGTCCTTCAAAAAAAGTTACTCGTCGTCTAAAATTAGTAATAGTAGTATTTTTCCGACTGCGGGGATTCAAATTTTTGGCAGCAGTCATCATTGTTTAGCAACATCTTACATATATTTTACTCTTGGAAAGGATGATGCAATTTTGCAGGAAACAAAAGAAAATTAATTCTTTTTCTTTCATGGCACATGTGACAACAGCTGTTCAATGTCCTCTAATTAATTTGTATACTTGCAAAACAATGTTCTCGACATTTTTTTTGTGTGTGAATGCACCTAAGGTTTTATTTTGGTACAGTTCATTGACAAGATTTAATTGTAATCATTTCCGAAAATATTCTGATTTAAGAGAAATTTTTGACGATAGTACTGAAACTTTGATGAATAATTTTTATCTATGGCAAATACTGTTTGTATAAAACGATAAAGGAATAATATTTTGAATCTTATATAGAAAATGTGTTGAAACAAAAGTATATTTATAAAAATTTGGTTTAAATACTTGATTGGGCCACTTTTTAATTATATTTATCAAAATAATTACTTGTTTATAGAAAATTATTGTTTTTTACAGTTGAATTATTTTTCTATAAAAAAATGTATTAATATCGGTTGGACGAAAAATTTCATTTGTTCGGTATATTGTATGAATATATAAAAGTTTGCAAGTACTTTTTTTTTCAATTGTGTGATATTCACTATTTACATTTTTTTAAATTTTTTATTACCAATAAATTATATTTCTGATCGTTAAAATATGTTACTTTGTGTGTGGTTTCATTGTTAAAAGTTTTGAAGATAACAATTTTACATTTAAAAAAAATTTAGAATTGTTCATCAAAGAAATGGATAGCCTTTCTATACGAATAAATTATAATAAAGCTCACACAAACATAGTACATACATAAGCTACTGAGATTTAAAATACACAAATAAATAAGTATTAAAAAAAATTAAGTCAATTCCTACTGAGGTCAACAAAGAAAAATTTTATTTTAGTTACTTTTTATTAAATAGTTACAATTAATATAAATATGTTTATACATATGACAGAATCACAATATTAAGTGACAAAATAGAAAGCGATTTTCCATTTTCCTTTCTATATAGGGAGTTGGAATATTTTTTTTGTTTGCTTCTATTTATTCATTAATAAATTTAATTATTCTAATAAAATAGCATAGTAAAGAAGAAATCACATTCTCAGAAATTAGGCCATCCCAGGTGGGATTCAAACCCACGACCTTTGGATTAAAAGTCCAACGCTCTATCTATTGCGTTACAGGGACACAACGAACGATTTTCCTTTCTATATATGCTGTTGCACTATTAGTTTGTTAGTATTTATTCATTTTTAATTAAATTAATGAATTAATATTTGAAAAAACTGTATTAACATCAAGTGTCATCCACTACAAGTTTAAAGAACTTGAATGGATGAATAGAAAGTATTTTATTAACGATTGAAAATTTGAGCAAGATATATATATATATAGGGAGAGAGTGAACTACTGGTTGTGTGGAATTGAAAAAAGGTATAATTTTAACATGAAATATATTTTAACATGAATGACATCTTAAAAATCTTTTGTAGAATGATATTTGGATGTAAATCATTTGAATGTATCATTGGATTCAGATATGTTGTCAAAATTTTGGTTAGAAAAACGAATTTATCCAACATAAAATTGAAAACGACCTGTGATATATATATATATATATATATATATATATATATATATATATTAGTAGGAGAGTAATGTAATGTACTTCTATATTCAGAAATATTGTATTAATATATACAACGTAATAAATTTCGTGTCAAAAAATCAGACATTATAAATAACTATAAACATTTTACTAAATATTGCTTAAATCAGAAATACCCAATTAATTTTATTAACAGTTATATGAATAAAGCTATTCAAAAAGTTGGGAGAAAAAATTTAATTGATAATAGTTTTACTATAAACTTAAATATTTATGTTATGATATTCCATAATCTAATATTGATAAAATTACCTTTATTATTTTATTCATATTTTTAAAATTTTAAAAGTTATGCTATAATTTGCAACTCTTATTTTTTTATTTCCTTCTTTTTACTTTTGTTAAGTTCAATTCAGCCCTTCACTTGATTTAAATCTGCATTGGGGTCCAAAAATCTGGCAATAATTTTTTTTTGCACTCAGGTTTAGCGCGGGCTTTGCATTTGTAATAAATTTTTTAGGAAAATTTAAATCTATCTTGTAATAGATTTAGATATTCCCATCCATTATTTTCTATTGGTTTTGCTCAGTATATTTACATAAAAAGGGGGAAGGGTTTGGGTGGCCAAAAAAAAAAAGTTCCCCCCTTTTATAAAAATTTTTTATATTAGCTTCCTAAGTCAGTAAAATTATAACACTGCAGCATCCATTTTATAATTTTTTTAATTCGATTACTCTTATGTCCTTCAGTGTGATTTTCCTACTGTCATTTTTTTTCGATGTGATTGTTTGGGTGTTATCTCTTTTTTGTAGAAATTATAGCCTATATATATATATATTTATATATATATATATATAATTCCCTTTTAAAATTAGATCATATCCTTTAGAGGTCGGCAATTTAATCAAAACAATTTAATCAAGCTCTAGCGTCCTTTTAAAACGCCGACATCAACCTTTTTTGGAAGGGCCCCCTAAATCAAAACGCGAATTTCGCGCGCGCCGGGGGGTAAGTCTTAATAGCACCATAATGAGTTCTATTTAATCCCAATTGTCTCCCCCTTTAAAATAATGTGATCTCTTTCCTATTCTTTCGAAATATGATTATCAACTTTCCTATTCTTTTGAAATATTCCCCATGTAAATACCCCTATAATTCATAATAAATTATTTAGTTTTCAACCAGTTTCTTTCTTTAACTATTTTGTCATTTTTTATTTAAAATTAACTAATAAAACCCAAAAAACCCCCGGGCCCCCGCCAAAAAAAACCCGCCATCTGAAGAACCCACCAAAGATTTGGGTTTTGGTTTTAAAGAAATAATTGGGGATCGCCCGGATTGATTGAAAATTTTTTCCCCTAATTTTCTTTTTTAAAAAAAATTGGTTTAAACCCCCAAATTGAAAACGCTGATGAAATGTAAAAAAACGGTTTCCCCCCTCATAAAATACTAACATTATAGAAAACAGGGGCCCTTTTTTAAGGGATTTTTTTTGGCCCCTGAAAGGGTATAAATTCTAAAAAATTGATCCAGTCCATTTCAAGCTTCATCCAAGAAAAATTTCCTTTTTAACAACCGTATCAATTCTGTTTTTTTTATGTTCTTCATTAAAAGAAAGGGGAAAACTCTAAAAAAAGAATTGGACCAAAGTCATGCTGTTAATAAAAAAAATTGTGTTTTTAATTTTTTTAAAATATATAATTCATATTTTTTTAAAACATAATGTTTTTTCTTTAAAATACTATTTTTCTATTTTTATAAATTTTAAACGCCCGTATTAAATTTTTGCAAGTATATCTTTTTTAAAAAATTAAGAAATCGATGAATATTCAAGTTATGAATATTTGTGTAACGAATCTATTTTTTTGTGTTTTAAAGAAATTCTCTGGGGTTGACCCTTTACCGGTGCTTTTAACAAAGAAAAATCTCGTTTCAAAAAAATTTTCCCCCCCTTTTTTGTGTAATAAATTAATCAATTCCTGTATTTTGGGAAAAAATTTCACTGAATCAATTTTTTTTTCATTTAAACATCGTTCATTTTTTTAATTTTTTGATGGAAAACCTAGATGATCCCTTCAATGGGGTACTTTATCATTCAATATATGAACATTTTTTACAAATTATTATCTTTTCTATTGAATTTCCCTTACTGATTTTAAATTTGTATGGGGGTAAAATCGAATTTTTATTTTTTTGGGATTTAAATTTTATAAGTTTTTTTAATTTACTTAACTTTAAGGGTTTGTTTTCTTTTAATTTGTTATTTTTTTTTTTTAAAATAAATTAAAAATTGGGCCTCTAAAAATGTTCAACCTTTTTTAAAAATTTATTTTATAACTTTCCAAATCAAAATTTATAAATTTCCATAATTTTAATAATTTTTGTTTCCTATTCTTAATGTTTCATTTTATTTAAATTCTATTCATTTTTCTGAAAGGGTTTTAAACCTGTTTGAGAAAATTTACCTTTTTTAATTTTTTATATATATATATATTTTATCACAAAATTTTTTTTTTTTTCTAAAGATATTTCTTCAAACTTAATGACTCAATTGCAACGTCATAACCCAGAAAAAAATTACTTCTCTTTCGTGATCCAATTGCTTTGCTTCATTTTTACTATAAACATAAAATGATTAAACCTTCAGTTTAATCAAAATTGATTCGGTTTAAATAGCATTTTATAACAGCCCACTTGAGGTTAGTGTTTGGGGATTCGAGCAAAGATCAGTCATAGCAATTTTAACACAATTTTATTAATCATTTTACTTAATCAACCTGGCCGTGGGTAGCCTAGTGGTTAGAGCATCGGACTCCAGACCGGAAGGCCTGGGTTCGATGCCCGATGCCACCAAATACCCTCTGAGTACACACGGAGTACGTGTTCGTTAAATCAGTGGGTCCGAAAGTCTTGGTGGCGGTCTCAGCTGAAACCACGAGTGCAGGGGACTGTAGAATATTTCCCCCTCCCCTCCAGTTCCATGCCTAAATTGAGGAAGTGGAGATCGGTGGTGTCGCCATCTATCGTAAAGAAGGTTCAACCTGTCTCACAGGCTCTGGCAACATTCATTCCTTTCCTTCGGGAATTTCACAGAGCTAAATCGTACTTTCACCTGTATGGTGCTCAAGGCTAAGGCTAAGGTCAACTACAGGCGTACATCTAGCCCCTTGCCACGATGAATTTCATGGGCCTAGATCTGACTACGTCTGACATGTGGTAAGAGCAACAACAACAACAATAACTTAATCAACCAACACAATAAAGGTAGGAAATGCAATCAATAATACCCGGAAGAGCAATCGCATAGGCTTAATGCTATTAACATATAATTAAAATTACTTAATTGAATTCTGGAGCGCTCTTGCCTCCTACGCTTGAATTCTCTGTAAATATTTTATTTAACCATACGACCTCCGGTCGTAAGCTTGATCACAATTTAATCAACTTTTAATCGCCAATTATCAACCATCGACCATCCTCGCGTACACTAATGCCAACGTATAAATAGAAGTACTCTCATTTAATTAAATCTCGTCTTCTTCACTGAGCAAAATTTTCAACAGAACTTACAGTTAAAATGAATAATTTTATCCAAGAGGATTAGCTGAAGATTCGCGGACAGACCCGTTACAATTTCAATGTTGTTTCAAAATATTTTATTTTGACCCGTTATATTATTTTGCTAATATGAGGCGAAAAGCGCAATAGAGAGGGCGTTTCTCCTTTCTCCGTAAAAAAAAATGATTTAGTTTCGGTTCTGATTCAATTCTGCCTTTAATTTTGCTGTTATCATGTTGATGTTTGCTTCACTCACTAGGAGCCTTTTGTTAGAATTTTAGAATTAATAGTCAGAACTCACTAACATTTTAAATATGTATATGGAATGTCATTAAGAGCATAACAAATATCTGGCTGGCGGAATCAATTAAGCAGAATTTATTTTGTATAAGCATTCTATCACTGAACACACCCAGTTTAGTAAAAAGCGCATCTAAGGTGATGATTTTATAACAGCATGTTTTCTTAAAATTCATTGGGTTTTAAAACCCTCCAGAATATTGCCTGATGTTAAGACTTTTTTCTATTTTCGAAATATGTAATTTTAACTGCAACCTCTTACTCTTAAAAAAGTGCCTCGTCGTCATATTTTTTTTGAGCAACAGACAAAGTATTGCACCAGACACCATATTCAATCAATTATTGCACTAAGATTTAAATATCATGTGATTAAGAAATATTCTCGAAATATCTCTTATGAAAATATAAGCTGAGGGCTTTGGTTTGTGAAAGATAATGCTTTTGTCTATTATAAGCTTCTCTTGCGTGTTTTCGTGTGGTAACTGCTGCGTTTATATTTAGCAAATGTCGGCCTACTTGATGTGACATCTCTAAAGAATCGTCATAAATAAATAAATAGTTGGGATCAACATTCTTTCCCCCCAATGAATGTCTATCGAGCACAATTACATAAAAGATATTAGAACTTGCGATATCCATATATGTAGGAGGAAATCAGTTCTTTCGCTCACTCATCCCAAGATTTCCGCGGCGGAGGGGTTCGGGGACGTTATCGACTAAAGTTCCCGTTTTTGAACACTAACATCTATAAGGCCGTATCACACGTACACGTTTCAAGCAATTTTTCGTTCAATTCGTGCAATTATTACTCAGTTGCCATAGCAACCGCTTTAGAACAATTTTTTGCTAGCGAGCTCAAAAAGTTGTACCAAATAAAATTGCTTGAAATTCCAGCCAATGGGGTTCTTCGGGGCCCTACGTCATAAACAAGATGGCGGCTCCGGTTTCGTCTAACACTTCAGATATACCGTATAATATTTTAATGGTGTATAATATTTTAACGGCGTATAATATTTTAAATAGAATGGTGCTCTATTTTTAGTTTACACCCATCAACAATTGCGCAAGCGAAATGAAAGAAATAATTTTGGATGTTCATTTTCCGAAGCAGAAAAATCGGCGAGTAATTTTTCAATGTGGAGATAGAGCGCGGCTGACGTCAGAGCGTGTCGTTTTGTTTACGGCAACCCTTCCCCCTCAGATTCGGCCAAAAATTGGACGAAAAAATTGCATGAAAAATATACGTGTGATACGGCCTATAGACTTGAAATTCGATAAGCAGGTTTCTTTTTCTGATTAAAAATCCGCCAAAAACGGGTTTTTGCGGATATAGATTTCCAGTAGTGGAGGTTACGAGGCGTGAAAGATAAACAGTGTTTATTCTTAGAAATTCAAGTTCTGTCCTTTTAAAGTCAAGATGTAGAGCTCCATCATCAGTCATACATGCTTCACAGATTCGTCTCTTGGCGAGTTCATTGAACTGATCACATAATGGGATGAGTGGTCATAACGTAATGGCTCTCTGTGACGTGGCCAGTGAAAGGCATTTCTTAAGGTGACTGCCTACCTTGAAAATGTCGTTTTTCGTCTACACATAAGGCATTTTTTTTATTTCAAAATCTTATAGTTTGAACATTTTTTTTTTTTCAAAACAGTTTTTCTTTTTCCTTTACGCGAAATAGAAATAAAGTTATAGTGATTTTAAAAAACATCATTCTATGCAAAAGGGCGGTAAGATAAAACTTTAAATGCGTTTTTCTCAAAATTATGTTTTCTAAAGAAACACTTTACCAGATACATGATGTCTTAAGAACCAAACCAGATAACGTTTTGAAATTTTGTGGGGATGTTTATTATACTGTTTTATATATAAAGTG
Organism: Trichonephila inaurata madagascariensis; assembly: GCA_019973955.1. Classification (NCBI taxonomy): domain Eukaryota; kingdom Metazoa; phylum Arthropoda; class Arachnida; order Araneae; family Nephilidae; genus Trichonephila; species Trichonephila inaurata. The sequence continues at coordinate 76,196 of BMAV01003544.1, forward strand.
GATCATAATTTTTGTTGTAGGTTAAATATTTTTTTCATTTAGGCTAGTTTTTATAAAGAAAAAACTTAAAAAATATCCAAATTTTCATATTATTATGTATAATTGTCTGTGTAATTCTTTTGTATTCTAATATTTCTCTTTGATTTTGGTTCATTCTGAAGAGCAGCGTAATATGTATGTTGTGTAAAAAGAAAATTATGATAATTGTATTAAAAATTTTTATACAGTGTTACGCGTTTTAGTAAAAATTTGGTGAAATTTCCTTGAAAACACACAACCAATTTTTCTAAAAGTACAATATTTATTTAAAATTTTTTATGTATTTACATATTTTTTTTATTTTTCTTTCTAAAAACACTCAATTTGTTACAAAAATGTGTTTTTATAAAAAAAAAAGGTTCCGAAGGTAGGCAGTCACCTTAATAACAGATCCATTTTTTATGATTGTTGATGTTGCTTACTGATGAGATTGACGAGGCAGTCTTGTGATTATTTAAAAACGTTTTATTGCTCATCGTGAGACACAAAAATACACATATAAAGCATTAAATTCAGGGAATAGACGACGCAATACAGAACAAAGAAACGATGACATTACGCGCTGCAGCCGGCTACTTATTAAAGAACAAAGAACAGAAAAGGCGGAATTTCCAGAGATCTCGCTATTTATACTAAGTGGTAAATCACATGAGCTGGGTGAGAGGATGGATGTAATTCAAAAAAGATTCCCGTCAGGCGGAACTAGTTTATTATTTACGCGCGGTCCTGAAGGAAAGGACCACAGATGATTAAAAAGTTATAAAAGATTAAATACTGGGAATTATTACATGTATACATCTATGCTTTGAGCTCAGTAAAAAAGATAAATAAATCTGTATTCAGAAAAAAAGACTTTAAAAATAATAATTGAAACATATTCTAATACTTAAAACTAGGAAAGGAAAAATAGCTTTGGAATACAATAATCAAGGATTGACTGAAAAGATCCCTGAAGAACAGTATCATGATGATATTATTAAAGTAAATTTAACAAACACATGCTATAATACTGTAAATTATTTACACCACATTGTTCAAAAAAGCTAAAGAAAAGAAGCAATATCATTTTAAACCATAGTTGTAAAATAAGTATGATCCGTTCAAAATCCAGTAATTCCTCCGGAGAAAAGAACTAGAAAATAATTCTCCAAGCTTTTGTGCCTCATCTGGAAAAATCTTAGGAAGACTTCTTTGTACTGTTTTTTAGAGTTGTTCAAAAGCATTTGTGGTCAATTAACCTAGAATTAAATGAGTAACAAGAAAATTGACATGCAATGATCGCAGCTGAAAAGCTTCATGATGCAAGGCTCATTGGTAGGGTTTGCAATCCCGTGTCATATTTTCATTTCCGGGATTACATTGTCCAAATCCTGAGATTAGGATTGGACTATTTATGAAAAATACTTACGTCCGTGGTAGTCTAGTGGTCAAGATAACGGATTCGTTGCCGGCGTGTCATGAGTTCGAGCCTTGTACCGCTGAAGACCCGTCGTGTAGGGAGGCGACTCTTATTAAATCTGTTGAAGCTCAAACGTCCTCCCGTTGGTATGGTGTGGAAGTTAGGAGAGTGGGATGCAAGCTCTGGTATTGTCCTCGTCACTTGACCATGTTTCAAAATTACGAGGTCCGTCGCCAAAAGCCCTCGAATCGCTAAATAGTGCGACGTTAATATTCACTCACTCACCCTGTGTTTCATCTTTCAAACGGTTTCTTATTTTTTGTCCTGCTGAAGAAAAGGCTTGTTCAGACTCTACACTAGTAAGCTTCATAGTCATTAGATAGGAGTATGCTTTTTCCAGATAGTCACCACGTCTCCCTCCATTTTCAAAAAGACATTTCTTTTTGAATTTTTGATGACAGTGTCTCAAATGTAATAGGCTGCATATCCCTCTGTGATAACTGTATCTAGTTCTTCTGCTACACTTAATGGTTTTTATGTTAATAGTTTATTGGTGAGGGGTTTATAATAAAAAAATATATATTTTAGCCCAAAACTTAAATATAAAATAATTTCAGATAGTTATGCAATAAAATTGTGACGGGCTCACGCGTCTTTTCATTAACATGTCCTTTGGGGCCAGAATTAATGGCAACCAAACCCAAGGAGTGAAGCGTGAAGGAAAGATGCAAATTAGGAAGCTTTTAAATATCAGAAGTTAGAGTAAGCGGTGTGGCAATTTGGGGAATGTTATGATAATCAATGTTTCAAGCGTGAAGAGGTTTGAGAAAGATTAAGTGACAGCTAACAGAAGTTATTCCCGACATAGAGCCATTAGGTCAAGGTGCATACCATTGCACTCCAGTAAAGACGTAACTTCCATTAAGATTGGATCTGTCGATCGCGAAATTAAGGTAGGATTGACTATTTAATATTAGGATATTAGTATTGGAATTGAGTTTAGGCGAGTTAGTTATTGATAGTGGTCGGGTTATGTTATTTCGGTATTATATATATTGTGTATTTTAGTCATCAATAAGATTCTCTCCCTTATATTATTATTATTATCTAATCTGTTAGTTTAAGTTTAAGGGAATCTTAATAAAGCCAAATTAAGATAAAATGGCATTCTACTTCTTTCGTTATTCTACACACTCTAGATACTCACGCTATAATCAAGGAGAAGGGCACCCGAGGGGTCAACTTCACAAAATATGATTTTAAAAAATTAGATAAAAATTATTAATCACTTGTTTTGTTATGTTATCAATTTTTGAAAATAACACTAATAAATTTTACCCTTATTGTTCCACTATGTTTACCAAACCACTTGTTCACTCGTCAATTTTAATTGTAAACTGAATATTAAATGCAAAAAATAAAAGTGCGACTAGTAGTCTAGTACTCAGAGTTAAAAACTGTTCCGTTAGATTATTTTTTCAATACATTTATCAATACGAAAAAAAATAATTCCACAGAAAAAAAAATATTCCGGAATTTTAGGAATCCGGGGCTGCAAACCTACTCATTGCCACGTTGGAGTTGAAATACTTTGGGTTCATCCGTTTGGTCATTTTTCATTAATATAAATTTAAAAAATATTTATATACCTTTATTAAGCCTTCTTATTTCATTTTATAAATTTTTTTTCATTTTTTTTGACGAATATTTTATAAGCAGACGATTATTTCCTCTTTGAAAGGAATTTATTAATTATAGGATAAAAGAATATCTGCGGACAAATTAAAACTAAATTGTTCTAAAATTTTTATATTTTTAACATAGCAAAGGCAAGCTCTCTCTCTCTCTCTCTATTATGTCCTATAATTTTAAATTCAATTTTATTAATACTTAAAATTAGTTTGAAAAATACTTGTTTTTTAAATTCCATTGCATGACTAGCACATAGAAGTTATAAAAACATATTTTTCGAAACGTTAAGTGTTTAACAATAGAGCCTAACCCACAATTTATGGGATCAAAATTCTCATAAAACCAAATAAGAAGTGTTATATGTAAAAAGTATAGGACGGTTATAAACATGTGTGTGAGAATAAATCAAACAATGTAATCTTTTTTAGACACAATTATTCTATTTTCACAGCAATACAAATAGTAACATAAAATGAGGAAAAAAGTCAATAAACTTATTAAATTAAAAATAAGATATTCGTAAAAAATATTTTTCTCTGAAAATAATTTGAGATAAAGCAACTATTCATAATGCTTATCTGGGTTTAGCTTGACGTTTTCATCAAAACAAGATTCAGACGGTTCCATGTGACCTGGATTTTTTTTCAGTGGACAAATATCTGTCAACTAAGGTATGTATTTAAAATATAAATCGTAAATTTCTGTAAAGTGTAATAATTTTTATTAAATTTGTATAAGCAAGATATAAATTCAAATATAAACTGTGCAAAACATACAACATGTTCCAATTCAAGATATCTGAATTAAATAGGAATCTTTTAAGAAAAATTTTAATAAAAAGGTATTTTATACAAGCAAAATTGAAATAAACACCTAATATATTTTAATTGTTTAATATGTTTGCTTTTAATATACATGCAGAATATCAAGTGTTTCAAATGAAACAAATAAAGCTATTCACACACATAAGGCGTTTTCCCAAGTTTCCTTATTTCAAAATATAGATAAAAATTTTGGGTTTATGACCACACGATATAAAAGGGATAACTTCAAATTTTGTAATGTTTTTTTTGGGGATTAGTTCGGTGAATAAAAAAAGGGGAATTGTATTGCCCTTAAAAATTACTTATTAAAGTCTGTACGCATAAAGAAATTTTTTTTGCAAAATATATACAATCGATTTGTGAAAAAATTTTACCCGGGGCAATAGGTTTAGGTACAAACAGGTTATAAATATTTTAGATTCAAAATTTTATTTAAATATCTATAAATAAAAACTCCGTCAAGCGTTGTTCCGTACTGCCTTGTGCTTTCATTTGGATCATTTGACATAATGAAATTAAATTTTTGTTTTTTAAAAATCTTAAAGGTTTTGGGTTTTTTTGAAAATCTCTTTAAAATTTCCCCATTTAAAAATCATGGGGGTTATTTGTTCAGAAGACTCGATCCGGCTTTGTAAATTTTTTATTGTATTTAACAATATTGAATTAAATTTCATTAATTAATTTAAGCAAAGGGGTAGTAAGATGGGTGTTTTAAAAAAACAGGCAAAAACCTTTAAAAAAAGGGTTTAATCCCAATATTTATATCACATAACAGCTTTTTTAGCCTTTTTTCATTTCGAGTTTTGAAAATATACCGTGCCAAAAGTTCTTTTTTATACTTTTTTTTTTTGTATTTAAATTATTTAATGTAACTTTTTTTTTAATACCTGCTTAATTTTTTTTTTAAATTTGTAATTGTTTAATTTTTTTTTGACTCAAAGTATATTTAAGTAGGGGTGATTAATAGAACTATTTGTTCATTGCTACCCCCTTCGCTTAAAAATCGATTTTTATTCTTAAATTCACTGCAATAGCTAATGATAATTATATATTTACTTAGTTCTATAAAAATTTGTCCTTTTTGTACATTTTATGTTTAAATTTACGAGAATTTTATCTCTAATATTTTTTAAAATATAACACGTTTTATTTTTTATGTTCAACAGGGTTTGAAAGAATCCCTTAATTTTCGTAGATAGAGGTGGCGGGGGGGGCCCCTTTGATCGAACTAGGGAAATTTTCTTTAGGGGATTGGTGGGGATGCACACGTTTTTGCGTTTCGGAGTGGTGGGGAGGGGGGGAAAAGTCCCACCTTCTTAGGGTGTGTATTCCCGGGTAATCTTGTAAAGCACGATTTCCGACAAAGAAAAAAAGGGGGAATGGCGTTCAAAAACCCCAAACGTGACGTTTATTCGTTACCTCCAGCAAAAAAGCTCCAGAAGTATCACTTCAGAAATCATTTTGGGTCATTTGAATAGACTCTCAAATCTAGAATCCACAAAGTTAACGGTCCACCACTGGTAGTTTGTTATTAATAATTTAAACGAGGGTGATAAACTGTTAAAAAAAAAATGAAGCTTTTTTTAATAATTTTGCGATTTAAAAACGGGGGCCCCAAGCTTACAAACGGGGGAGAGGTAAAACATCGTGGGGGTAATTTTTTAAAAAGGGGACGGGAAAAATAGGTGGCGCTGTTTTAGCTCCAAGGTCGGTACATGTGGTTTCCCCCTTTCCCGAATGGACCGGGGGTTTAAATGAATCGTTATACGAACGCAGAGTTGGGGGTATCCATTTCATCTAGGGCCTACCCAAACAAAATTTGGGGATGTTTTGTTCCCCGGGGCCGTAAAAAAACCCAAAGGGCAACAACCGAATCATAAAACGTTCGCTTGGGGCCAAAAGAATTGGCGAAGCTTGGACCTTTCACCCCCACGATTGACGTTTTTTACGCCCGTCTTTTGGAAATGGCCCGGTGGCACGAATACCCCATCGCTCCCTTGCTACGATCCGTGAAACGCGCGGCTTTTTTCGAGAAATGTCTTTTAAATTTCCCCTGTCGCGTCGGCGTCGGGGTTTTACATGCTAATGGCAGCAATTTCAAACATCTCATGTGATGTTTTAATGCCCTTGCTTTTAATTTATTATTATTATTTTTTTAATGAGGTGGTTTTAAAAATTTACATTCTGTATGGGGCCCTTTAAACTGTCAACCTTTTAGGGTTACTTTTCCCGCCTATGCCCCCCTTAAGAAATGGCCCCATGATGTTCTTACCCCCCCTAAATTTTGTACACGGCATTGGGGAACCCTGTAACCGATAGGTAAAAAAATACCTTTTACGGTTACCCCAACGTTAAACATTCTTGGTTTGAACTTATAAATGATTATGGGCTTTATTTGGAATGTTTTTATAAATAATCATTTTCATAGAATATAGTTTCAAAACTTTCCTTAATCATTTTTTTTTAAAAAGGTTTGTGACGTTCTCGCGTTCTTTTTTCTAAAAAATAACTCCTAAGTTTTTTGGGCGGCCACGATTAATGGCAAAACATTTAAACCCCAAAAACCAAAGAAAAAACAGAACGAATATGCAAATGGGATATATTTTGGATAGGGGGGTTTTGGGTGAGAGAGAACGGAAAGGGCCTAGAGATAATTTTAGGCGGAATTGTTGGGAATAAAAAAACAACCCAGCCCAAAAGGATACGCTCATCACCATTAATTATAATAAATTAAAGAAAGCGGGTATTCTCACCTACAAATAACATAATAGGAATATCTTCAACCTTTGGAAGGAAATCTATAAAAAATATTTTGTATGGAAAAATTTAATTAAGCAGTTAATTAAAAAATAAATTAAGATAATTATCTAGTTGTGGATCTGACTTGAATATTCAGTTTTTGGTGGCTTTTCTCACTTAAAAAAAAGTTGTTTTTAGAATTAAGTAATTTGTTTTTCTTAATAAAAAATTGGAATTAAAAATCCAAAATGTCCCATCTTTTAGATAATCCCCAAAACCTCTAGCTTACCCGGGTTCCCCCTGGGGCATAGTTTTTAGGATGATTATGTCTCCGGTATTTATTTTTCAATTTACAATCCAGCATAATTCAAACAATAATTTTCCTGAAATGTTTTGTGTCCTTCTTTCGGTACTTTTCCATTTCGAGGGGCAGTAAAAATGCAACAAAAAAAAAATCGTCAGCCGCCAGTAATAATTTATAAATAGTAGTAAACCTATACCACAAAAAAAACCCCCCCCTTTTTTTTTAAAACAATTTCATGCCTTCTCAATAAAATAATAATTTAATCTGGAATTGTGATTTTTACCTCATTTCGTGTTTAATTTGGCTGGGGAAAAAAATCAATCGTCGGCAACGATCCCCGAAACGGAACACCCTTCATTACGGTCTCGAAATGATTTCAGATTTTAAACATACAGCAGTTATTGGAAGCAAGAAATACGCCCCACTTCCAGAATCGAAGGATCTTAAATTCAAAAATCGATTTTTGCAATAAATGCAGAGAACTACTACAGATTATATCTTACGAAATTAATTCTCATGCAACATAGTTTCTTTAATCATGGCTCAAAATTATCATGTATTATATAAATCTGTTGTCAATAGATCCTTATTCATTACTAGTGGGGTGTTATTTATAATGGGTGTCCCAGGATCATTGGGACAAACTTTAAGGGGGACATCAAAAGGATTCAGATTTGCATAGCAACCCACATAATTCGTTTTCATATTGTATTTTTGTTAAATATTTTCATATTTTTTTTACATTTCACAATCCTTTGTCTCCCTCCCCCCCTTTATACTTAATTCTTTTTTCGGTCTCAAATTATTTTTTAAATTTTTTACTGCAACCTTTATTCTTTTATTTTAATTTTTTTTCCTTTTTTTGGGGCATTCAGAATTTCCTCACATTTTCCGTTTTTTATCTATATTTTTTCAGCACCATTTCCCATGGAAAATGCAAGTACCTTTCTTGTTATTTCATCTTTTAAATCTTTTTTCAAATGTATACAGTTCTACTGTCTTCACCTGCTTCATCAAGTTTCAGTCATTTTTTTTTTTTAATTCTTTACAATTTGTGTTTAGTACTAGGCGGCCATCTTGAACAGAAAACTACTTTCGCCAAAGGCCTAAAGGGAGCAATTTCAGATGCGTCCAATGTGCAGTAGCGTAACGTACAACCCCGCATTGTGCGGGGTAGGGTTCTGGGGGGCCTCAAAGCTTGACTGCCACCAAGTACCAACCCCTTATAAAATCCAACTTGGGGCAGGGCCGGCTCTAGCAATTTTGCCACCCCGGACAAAAATGGAAAATACCGCCTCTCTCTCAAAAGCAAAAAATTATAATTTAAAACTTGCACACCTATAAACCTTGAATAACGAATAAAAAGGTTGCGACATAGCCATCCTGTGATGACTATGTCTATTAGGATCCGCGTAAGTGAGGTGGGATTATCAAAATGATGAGACATATTGTTCTAATACAACTTTATTAAGAATAACTTATATTACTTAATTTTATTGACAATTTTCTTAAAGTGAGAGTTAACACCAAAAATCTTATATTCAAGTCAGATCGCAACTAGATCATTTATCTTAATTATAATAAATTAACTGATTCATCTAACTTCCTATACAAAATATTACCTTTTGCAGAGTCTCCTTCCTTCATCAATTGAGAGAATACTATAACTTAATTTTAGCTACGAAGATTCAGACTTCTTTATAATTTAACTTATATGAACGTATCCTTTTTTCAGAGATATAAGACATCTAACTCGTGATCCGAATGATTCCACACTAAGTTATTCCCTAAATTGCCGCTCCTTCTCATCAAAGCTTCTATCCTTTTTAAAAGTATATCTCATTTACATATTTGATCCGTTTATCTTCTTGGTATTGGGTTGGAAAGGTTTTGCCATTAATCGTGGCCGTCAAAGAACTTAGGAGTTATGTTAGAAGAAGTACGCGAGAGACGTCACAAGGTACCTTAACTATATATATATACCAGTAGCGCACACAGGAATTTTTCGGGGAAACGGGGTTGAAAGTTCACCATTCTTGTACCATGCTATTTTTGATTTTGTCGATTTTCAGGAACAAAAACACAGTAAAAAAACTAATTATTGAATAAATAATTAGCATTAATTAATAAAGTTAATAATTAATAACAAATATTTAATTAAATTTTACGTATTATATACTTAGAATTATAACCAATGGAAAAATAGTTTTTGGGGGGGGGTCCGACCCCTTGTGTGCTCCACTGATATATATATATAATTTTAAGTCGTACAAAATACAAAATAATTCCAAATTAAGGTCATAATTATCTGTTATTATTTCAAACGAGTAAATGTAAAAGATGGAATTGCCCATTCCACCGGGCCCAAATTTTTTCAAAAAGAGTTAACTGATGGTGGGGATCAAAGCGTTTATTTTAACTTATAGTAACTGCACCCCAAACCTAAACAAACGTCTTCTGTGGCCTCCACCCAAAACATTTATTGCTCCTATCCCCTTTTGAATAGCTGACACCAAATTTCGTATAGGTGAAAGAAATGTCCATTGTGATCCCACTCCAAGATGGGGAGAAAGATATTAGTGAAAGAAGTGTAAAAATATCAAATTTCATTATTTAAGATATATTCCTGTGTCTCGAACCCTTCAAGTTTCAACATAAAAGAAAACTGACATTTAACATACAGAGTACAAAATAAAGAAAGTAAAATACATTAAATAAAATACCAAATTCACACACAATAATATTTCAGAAAATATATATATCAAATTTTCTGTAACAACAATATATATATATATTTCAAATTCGATCCAAATGCCGCCCCGGGCAGGGGTCCGGTTTGTCCAGCCCTAGAGCCCCCCTGCTTGGAGGGCCCAAAACCTGACTTTGCAGGGGGATCCAAATGTTCTCTGTTATGCCACTGCGCCTTTGGCGATAGCGTACCGATAATAAACTAGCCCCCAAAATAGAAATATAAACAATAAAACAAAACAAAATTAGCATTAGTATAGTAAAAACTTATTGATGAGTTTATTGGTTAGGATCCTAATCGATCTTCACTGATTTGGGGACAAAAATTTGACACCATTTTCTTTAGGCTTTTATCGCCGATTTGGCAACCATTGACCATTTTGAAAAACACCATAACTCCTTTAGAGACATTTGGCGAAAGTTTTTGGAGCCAAAAGATCAAGGGGTCTATTAGGACTCTTCAGAGTTCATTCATAAAACTATAACTACTTCTCATCGATTATAGGGACCATGAAGCCAAACACATAGAAACACGTCAAGCTCTGTTATGTCATTGTGTTTGTAGTGTATGTATGTTATCAGATAAAATGTTACCAGTTTTGTGCTTGTAACATTTCTGAAAAGCAGTTACCAACCTATGGTTCCTGTAAACGATAAGTATACCCTATATATATATATATATATATATTTAAATATATATAATTCAATCACAAAAAAAAAAAAAAAATCGAAACTAAATGAATCCTATAACATAAAAATCCCATTTCCGAATAACAATGGCGAATATAGAAAGACAAAATTCCAACGTTTTCAAACAAAATTAAAAAAAATTTTATAAAATAAAAATATATAAAATATCCAAGTGCAACCTCGGACTTAGGACCGATAAGTGGGTATATATATATATATAACTTTTAATATTAAAAATACTCGCTTTTTTTTCATTCTCTCTCTCATCTCCGAATACTTTATTAAAAAACTACAAAATAACGATTTGATTTAACCTTATGATTGATGAACTGAATGATTTAAATCCTTCAACACATAATAACCGTTACGGATTTGTTAATTGTTTCAATTTTCGTTTCGTTCCCTTTTATATACGTGGCTTTCATAGGTTGATGAATTACTAATAAGACAGTTGCCAAATATGACACACATAAGATTGAATTTCAGTATTATGTAAAAGATAGTTTTAAATATATATAAATGAAAAACACGAGAAAATAGTTATTGAATTGACACAAATGTGATCTAGAATAATTCCTTAATTAGTTTCCTATTTATTTTCTTCCTTTTTTTTCCTTTCATGATTTTTGATTTGCTTCAGGAAGTTTTTATTAATTCGTAAATCACATAATGGCTGTACAATCAAATATTGCATTTGAAGTATATAAAATTATTCTTTGACAATAGAAATGGGTTTTTTTTACTGCAATAAACGAGATCGTTTCAAAATTTTATTTATAATCTTATTAAGGGAAATAGAATTTGTCGATTTGCGTAACTATTTTTCTAACATTTTATCTAATTTTGTTGGCAACACAACCCAAATGAAAATATCGTTATTATTAAAGATTTCTTCCCCTTTTTATCTATCGAAAAACATGCTGAGACTCAAACACATCAAGAAGCAAGCTAAAAAAGACGACGGACAGAATCCAAACTCTTCAAAAAGAACAGCTTCAGCAGCGTTGATGAGGATAACCAAAGACATCAACGAACTAAAACTCCCAAAGACTTGTAGCATCGACTTCCCAGAACCAGATGATCTCTTCAATTTCAAGCTGACCATATCGCCAGATGAAGGATTTTACAAAAACGGGAAATTCATTTTCGATTTTAAAGTTTCGAACAATTATCCTTACGAACCTCCTAAAGTGAAATGCGAAACCGAAATATACCATCCGAATATTGATTTGGAAGGAAACATTTGTCTCAACATTCTCAGAGAAGACTGGAAACCTGTTCTGAGTATTGATTCCGTCGTGTATGGATTGCAGTATCTTCTGCTGGAGCCAAATCCTCACGATCCATTGAACAAAAGCGCAGCTGAAATGTTGAAATCTGACAAAACTTCTTTTGCTAAAAATGTCAAGAGTGTAATGACAAAGAAAATCAGCGTGACTTCAGTTTCTAAATATTGTAATTATTACTATTGAAACAAAACAAAAAAATATTAAATATAATTTTTTTAACGGTTTGTTAGAAATGTATTAGAGGTACAAGCTTTTCAAAGTCAAAATGTGCTAAAACCTTTACTTACGGTGCAGTTATAAAAAGCGTCATATTTGGCGCATTTTTTACTATTACATGCCTTCTAACCAATCCTGAGGAGAAGCATCTATACAGTATTGCAAATATGTTGCTCCTCTCCACACCAAAATACATCTCACCAAGGATTTTAGGTACTTACGTATTACCGCAACAATCGCCAAAGTTCAAGATAACTCGCCAAGTTGGCAATGCAACCCCAATTTTACATGTATCAAATGCCCTGAATTGGCAATCATATGCATCGTTTCATGTAATGTCGCATACAGGTTGCGACAATATGTAATTACCGGATTTTACACTAAATATTTAAATTAATCTTTTGTATTTCGTTAAAAATTTGGTAAAATCCTAGCTGGGCACACTGCTGTTTTTGGCACCATTTTTTTTCGCCAAATGGTGCCAAAACCCGTGATTCAAAAAATGACGTCATGGACGAAAACGAAAGAAAATCGGGGGTTGATGTCTAGTGCCAAAAATTTTGTCGCCAAGCAGTGTGCCCAGCTAGGATCCAACCAAAAATTTTACTGTGCTTAGTATTATGCCATCAACCAATTTCGCCAAACTAAAATTACATCACCAATTCAAAATATTTTGTCGAAAACTGTTATTGTATTTATTGTTTTGCAAGATGTGCGGGAATGATTTTCGCTATTGGCTGCACATCGTCTTTTGATTTGAAGAAATTGATCGATGGTATAATACATTAGTACCACATTCACTTAAATTTAAAGAAGCAAAATATTTAGACAAACAAAATAAATTAATGTAAAATGACAGCAAAAGCAATAACAGATATAAAATTGCTCCTTATTGGCGATTTTGGGGTTTGGCTACCAAAGGAAGTATCCAAAAGCCTGACTTCCCGATGACTAACCCCAAAACAATCTAGATTCAGTTCACAATCTCCTTTAAAACTCACCAAGCTGAAAAAACATTGACAATATTACAACTGAACCTGGGAGATAAACATAGCCCAATTATATTATTAGTTTGGTTTGTGTTAAATTGATTAAAACCCTAGGCCGAAAGGAGAGAGATAACACATTTGGTGATGGGTTGGAGGATGACATTAAATATCAATTATGGTGTTCAGAATGTAGTTGATTTTAGTTAAAACGATATTCCACATCTCATAAAATAGTAAGTGAACTTTAATGTTGCTTAAGAGTTAAATTAGTTCTCTTCAGTTCACACACACATGCAGCCACACATATATGCATGTTCATAATTAACTTAGATTTGTGTACACAGATTGTGTAAATGTAAAAATAGATTGTGCCTTGATTGGTTTGTTGGATTTTGGGGGATATGAAGGGCACTTACGTATTAGCGTCACCACACAGCCACACCAATCGCAACATCTTCAATTAAAATCTGACTGATTGGTATTCTTCCATATGAAACACATGTCAGAATATTTGTTGTTTTGATATCAAGATACGATTCGCGTGGAGCCAATTTTGCCGCGGTGATGCGAATACGTAGTACCATATGGAGCAACAACTGATAATGTTCTCCTTTAAAGTATTCGGTAATTACGTATCATACTGTCGACCAATTTCATCATTTTGAAAGACATTGCTAAATGCCACGTTATACCGCCAATAGTGGAAATAGTTCCCCCACACGTTCAAACAGAGTAATAATAAAAATGACAGCATTTGGTGACATTTTTTGAATTGGTGGTGTCTTTTCGTTTGGGGAAATTGGTCGACGGTACCAAGTATTCTTTAAATACGAATTTTATCATGATTTCTCGGGAAATGTTCATTGTCTATTTTCTAAGTTAGATGTTTAATTAATTAATTTTGATATGCAGAGTTAAAAACCCATTTGTCACTACAATAGAACGTCGTTTATCCGGAGCGTCAAATATCCGAACCAGTTTTTTCAGAGACCTTGCAGCGAAAAAACGAAGGTCTACAATGGAACAGCGAAAAATAAGCGATTATTTTCCACAATAAAGGTAAAATTGTGACATTTTGCACCTATTATGCTTTTTCTTCAAGCACGTTTCCCGCATGTGACTATTTTCAATATTCATATAGTGTCTGGTTTCGTATACTGCATGGATCGCATTCGGTTATCCGAGCAATCGCGTATCCAAACGGTGTCCGGCCCCAATTGATTCGGATAAACAACGTTCTACTGTATATCAAAGACGTAATATGAAACGCTTTATATGTCGCAGGATAATGGTGAAATTAGAGCTTTATCAAATCCCTAAGGGAGTTGATCAAATCACTGAAAATGTTAAAATAACGGCTCTTTGAGGTCATTTCCCTGATGTAAGTAAGTTATTTGATCAAATCCCTGAACTTTTTTAGTGAAATGAACAAGTCAACATTTGTAAAGCTCTATTTTCGCTTGTTACCCCCTCCCTTTTAATCCCCCCTCTCTCCTCATCCGTGCCAGGCAGCTCCGGGATTCTGGCGTGATGAACCAAAACAAAATGACCTAAATATCATTTTTTAGTTTTATTTAGTTATATTCTTTGCATTATTATATTCCGATTGATGTATCACTTTTGTATTCCTAAAAATTAGAAACTGGATAAAACTTCAATTGAAAAATGTAAGCAAACAAATTAGGGAATTCGATCACGTCCTCTTTATAGATAAAAAAAAGCTTTTTGATAATATAAACAAACTATTTTAAAAAGAGAAATAATAACTAAAAAAAAGGGCGATACAAATAAAGCAGGATACTTCTGAAGTACTACATTAATGTATAATTTTTTAAAAAATGTTTGAAATTCTACTACAAATATACTTTTCTGTTTAAAAAAATACCAGCTTTATTACCTAATTATTTTATTAATTAATTTCGGATAAATAATTTGTAATTCAATGATTATTGTATTAATTTTAATATAATGCACCATATTTGCTAAATAAATACGCTTTTAAACTCTTGACAATATTATTTCATCATTTCACTGAAATAGGTAAGGGATTTGATCAAATCACTTACTTTCTTAAGGAAATCACCTTATAGAGTTATTTTAACAATTTGCGTGATTTGATCATCTCTCTTAGGGATTTGATGAAATCCCTAATTGAATCATTTCCCTGTGACAAATATACATATAAAAAAGCAGATCTATTCAAATATAAGCGAGTAATGTAATAAAATACAACTATCACTATTCGCTAGCAAAGAGTTAAGTTAAAATATAGCATGAATGCTATAAAATATATAGCATTATAATGCTGTTCAAATTAAATTCTTGGGATTAAGATTTAAAAAATTCAACATTGACAGCAAATTGGTTGAGATGATAGAAAATTTAACATTTTTGGTTCAAAGGGACTGATAATAGTTTGGAGAAGAAAAAATGAGGAATTCCCCAAGAATTTAGTAGGAATAGTGAAGCATGGAGGTGGAGATATTCTTGTGTGGAGGTGTAAATCGGTTTCAGGATTACATAATTTGATATTTTTTTATGGTATTGTGAATCATGAACTTTATTTAAATAGTTTAAATTATCATCCCAAAATATGGGCAAATGAGACAACTTCATTTTTTATACAGGTGATGATTCCTAGAGCACTACTATCAACGTACCTCTCTGGTGCCTTTATGACTGCCTCTAAATTCTGAAATACAACCACCTAAATCACCTGATTTGAATCCAGTGGTACATATTCCTTGAGAATTTGAATTTAAGATGTTTCTTACTTTAAATATGACATATAAAACAAAATATGAAATAAAAACAATAATCACAGAAGAATGGAAGAACATCGATGTAGAAATTACAAGACTGATGAAATCTATACCAAGAAGTTCGAAAGTTGTTGTGGACGCTAAAAAATATGAAGGAAAAAAAAATACAATATTTAAAGTTATGTTGATACTTTTTTAAGTATACGAAGATTTTTATCGCGTAATTCTTTAGCAATTGTTTAATTGTTAATTTTTCAAAATAATAGTTAAACTATATTTTAAAAATTGGTTCTGTCATTTCAATAAGAACAAGTTATAGATATAATAAAAAATTACTTTTCCGATATATTAATTTTTATTTATCGAAAATATTAAATTTTCTTGAAAATTTCAAGTGTACGAACATTTTTAGGGCCATTGTACGTATATTCAGATTATTGTGATACCATTTGAATTAAACTTATTAATAAGTTCTGAAATACAATTATATATACATTATTACCAATTAATAATTCGATTTTTGTTTAATTCTTCAATGCTAAATATTATTTCTTTAATTCCAAGAATATTTTACTATGAAAAAGAATATTTATACTGTTATTTTTCTACATCGAATTTTATTTCAAAAGGATATTTCACTGACTTTATTATAAAGTGAAAAAGACAACATATAATAAGGTGTTAATGCTGATACCGTATAACACGGAAATATAAAAAAATAAATATGTCTATTTTGAAAACATTTTAACACAATAAGCATCCTGTTAGGCTTTTGCGTAATTCTATCAAAGAGGTATTCTTCCGCTATTTTGTTTTCCTACTAATGTCCTTAAGGGAGATCTTGCACACAATCCATTCAGCACATATTTCTTTTCAAACCCGATGGACAAGATCTCATTTCTATCCAGCGGGGCAGAACAGTACTAATTACAGAAATTATCTGCGGTATGATTTAAATGTAATTACTTCTCTAATGACGTTTTAGTACACCAAACGATACATTATTGTATTTCTTTCTTGTGAAGTGAAATGTCGTAATCAGTAGGAAATAATAGTGATTTTATTCGAATTTATACAGAAAAATAAGGTTGCGTGGCTTGTTTTCTTCTCTTTTATTCGTGTGTTCTATGGCTCTAGAATAAAAATGTTCGTCGTAAGAAATAATTCTTTCGGAACGCAGCAGTCAAATAAATTGAGGATAACGACATTAAGACGCATTCGAAATGGAATATAATAACGATAATTAATCATCAAGGTCTGTAACAACTGAAGCCAAATTTGCAATATAGAAAACAGTAATAATTGGTAGATGTTAATGAGTTTTGAAAGCTTCAGAAAAATACATCAAAATTTTATATACCATAAAATCCGGCGTATAACGCTCACCTATACTTCCAAACTGCAATTTTGAATTTTTAGCTTTATTCGCCACCAAACACGCACCTTATTTTTTACGATGGAACCTGAAATGTATGTATGAAATTATCTCGTGATTTGAAGTAATTTATTCGAGATATTATCCCAAACTTTTGAAAAACAGTATATTTATAGAACTACAACTCTTATAGTTCATAAGGAATGCGATTTCTTTTAAATAAACGGTATTTCGGTTTATGTAGAAAACTAATATTTTTCTACGCTCATCTACTTTTTATTTTTAAAGCTCTCATTTTTACACCTGGCGTATAACGCGTACCAGTATATTTCGATCTAATTCTTTGTGTAAAAATTACGCGTTATACGCGCCGGATTTTACGGTAAATGATTTTAATTTAATTAATTATTATATATTTTAACTTGCATAAGCATCTACTGTAAGTTAAAATACAAAATTTCATTCAGTCTCAGTTTTTAATATTATAACCTCTAAGCTAGCTAAGTAAAATATCTGAAACCTAAGAAATTCAGATATTTTAATGCGGCACATTTGTTTAAGAGAAGATAGTAATTACTCGAAAACAACTTGCTCCCAAAAGATATTTGACTTCTACGATTTCGAGAATTCTCGTAATGGGTAAAAATACATTTTTCTTCGAAATATAAATTCAATTTAAAAGGTTTTACAGAGAAATATAATTAAAGTTATATGTAATTGAAATGTTTTAAGGCTGTCTTCGGTAAAAGTACGAGAGCTTGAACAAAACGCGAAGCACATTTTCAGACAGAAAAAAGGCCTCAATTTCTGTGGAAATTTTCAATATTATAACTCATACCTCTGTTAACAATATAGTATTTTTAAAAATGCTAAAATATTCCATGAATGCTTTCTTTTTTGTTATAATACGTGAAGGCATAGCTCATTTAACATTACGGTATAAGAGAAAAAGCGCAAAACACATTTCATACCAGAAAAAATGAATAAACTCGGTTAAAAACGGGAAGTATAATAAAAAATTCTGCTCTCTAAAGGATAGTGAAGCCAGAATATCATATTAATGTTTCATTTCTTTTATATCTGAAAAAATGTTCCAAATTCTGGTCCTATTTTTTTAACATTAACCGAAGACAGCCATAATTACATTAAAAAAAGGCAATTTGAAGTTTTTGAGAATAAATCATTTGTATAAAAAAGTTAAACAAAAGTTTTTAAGATAATCTTTTTTCAATGGAAATGTCACTGCGTAACACGTATTGTCGTGAAAGAATGGATTTATTATCTTACTAACCTATGAAGTGTTTAAATATTTATTGCCTACACAATAGAGATATGACATTTTCGGAAACAAAAATATTGCACATATTCTTATACAAAATTTCAAATGAAGTCAACAATGGTTTTATTAAATACATAATAATTTGAAGACCGACATTTATGATACTGTTATAAATTTACGTGGGGTTAAAGTTGTCGATGAATCCAATTATTTGAATAGGAAATTTATTAACGAACAAGGGCGAACTGATGACTATACGCAGACTAATCGACGTATATACACAAAGAAATATTACAACAGATATTTACAATCGTGCAAAACGTAATCGTTATAAACAAACTTTACAATGTTCCAGAAACAGCTCTATAGAATAGTTCCATTAGCAGGAACTCGAAACAGTTTCTGATCTCGATCTCACTCTTTTCTGAATTGACTCGACCTTTGTTTCAAAGATCCTTCACACAGCTTCCATGGAAATTTCTAGAATAGTCGATCCTAGAGACTTCTCGGCAATATCATGTTTTTCGCAAAAATTTTCACAAAGGGCGATAAAGTCACCAATCTAGTAACCCTGATCACATCTTCAAGGGATGCCATTTTTATTTTGAAAGTTCACACTGGAAAGCAAATTTTGCCTGCAAAATTCAATTTTTCCACAAGAAGAGTATCGCTGCAGGGAAAACAACATACCTGGCGAATTTCACTAGCGCATAAATGGATAATTTTCATGATATTTAGTGTCACTTAGATTAGAATACATGTATACAATTGTTTTAAGGGCATTTTGATAAAAAAATTTAATTAAATACAATATTTTGGCAAAAAAATTAACTTAGAATAATTTTTTTTCAAAACGTTCTCCTTTTGTGAAAAAAGCTTCTATTATAATAATATTTTCCTGTATATAGCTCAGACCTCTGTACAGAGGCTCAACTAGAATTTTTGAAATATATAACTTAGAAGTGGGTTTATCCACATTTTACAACAACAGAGGGAAGCAATTTTAAGAAAAAAACGCCGATAATTATTTCAATGGGTTGTAACTCTGAAAATAATGTGAATTTTTCAAAAATCATAGTTGAGCCTCTGTAAAGAGGTTTGAGCTATATACAGGCAAAATATTATAATAGAAGCATTTTTAACAAAAGGAGAACATTTTGAAAAAATATTATTCTAAGTAAATTTTTTGCCAAAATATTGTATTTAAATATTTTTTTTTGTCTCAGTGTCCTTAAAACAATTTTATACATGTATTCTAATCTAAGTGACACTAAATATCATGAAAATTTTCCATTTATGCACTTTTTAAAACCACGGTTCCGAACGTAGTAGGTTACCTTAAGCGTTTTCGTATTAAACGCATTTCACTGTATGAACGGGGAGAAAAAAAAAAAATCCATTATTTGAAACTTTTGGAAAGCCATGTGTTTTACCAGCCTGTATGTTATTCATGCTCCTGATGGTTTTGGAACGCCTATTTAATGATGAAAGCTGGCTCCAGTTTTAGTATATTTCGATATGTATAATTATACATAAGTACTGAACAAATATAAGCACGAGTAATTTATATTAACAAAATCATTGAATCAAAGCAAATTTATACTTCTACAAAAAATAGCAAAATGTTAAACGGCCACGGAAACTTACCTAAAAGTTAAATTACACCTATTTAACATTCAGAATTTAATCTTCTTGAAGTCAGTTTAATTGTTATTTATTAGAATTGCGCTCTGATTTAACACAAAGGTTGTTAGCATTGAGCCTTATAATTTTGAATTACTGTCAAGTGATGAGGACGATACTTAAGCTGTTACTCACAAGCCAGTGAGATGGAATTTGAGCTTCCAGAGATTTAACGCGCATATCGACCTCTCTACACAGCAGATCTTTAGTAGTACCAGGACTCGAACCTAATACTAAACAGAAGCAACTCCAGAGATGAGTTCGCAATCATGGCCATTCAGTTAACTATAGTCATTCCTGAAGGAGTTTTAGGCATTGCGCGAATTCCAAACTAAAACCACGAAGGAAGACAAAAAAAAGGAAAAAAAAAAAAAAAATGATTAAAAGGATTTTTAATTGATTTTAACAAGTACCGCAAAATCCGGTGTATAACGAGCACTTTTAACATCAAAAATGAGATCGAAATTTACAGGTGCGCGTTATACGCCGTGTATAAAAATGATAGCTCTAGAAATAAAGATATGAGCATAAGGAAATTAGATTTCTACATACATCAAAATAGTGTTTATTAAAAAGAAATGACAGACCTCTAATGAACTTAAAGGGTTACACTTCTAGAAGTATACTATCTTTTACAAAGCCTAAGAAAATACCTCGAATAAATGATTTCAAAACATAACAGCATTGCATACAAACATTTCAGGTTTCTTTGTAAAAAAAGAGAAGTGCACGTTATACGGCGAAATATACCTAAAAAATTTAAAAAAAAAAAAAATACTGCTTGAAAGTATAGGCGCACGTTATACGCCGGATTTTACGGTATCTCTGGAAGATATTCTTACAATTATCCCTGTGTGTGCTTACGTTTTATTTATTTTAGAATGTTAAGGTATCCGACTACGTTCGGAACCGTGATTTTGCGAAAGCGTATAAATGGATAATATTTAGTGTCACTTAGATTAGAAAATGTATATAAAATTGTTTTAAGAGAATAGTACTACAATAAAAAATTATTTAAGTACAATATTTTGACAAAATGAACATACAATGATCAATTTTCAAAATACTCTCCTTTTGTGAAAAATGCTTCTATTATAATAATATTTTGCCTGCATATAGCTCAGACCTCTCTATAGAGACTCAACTAGGATTTTTGAAATATATAACTTAGAAGTGGCTTTATCCTTGTTTTACGACAACAGAGGGGAGCAATTTTAAGAAAAAAAACGCCGATAATTATTTCAAGGTAACTCTGAAAATCATGTGAATTTTTCAAAAATCCTAGATCAGACTCTCTGGAGAAGTCTTTACTTTATATAAGCACACACACGCAAAATATTATTATTTTAGAAGCATTTTTTATAAAAAAGGAGGACATTTTGAAAAAAGATTATTCTAAGTTAATTTTTTGCCAAAATGTTGTATTTAAATAATTTTTTTTGTCAAAAAATATCCTTAAAACAATTTTATACATGTATTCTAATCTAAGTGACACTAAATATTATGAAAATTATCCATTTATGAGCTTTTTTAAAATCTCGGTTCCGAATGTAGTCGGATACCTTAAACAATAACAATTTTCATAGCGAAATCGGAATTGAAACTCTTAATCGATAGTATTCAACTGATATGCAATAAAGTTTTAAATGCCATTAATTTTTTTAAAAAATATAAAGCTCGAAGCACTAGTTATTCATATCAAAATTAAAAGCCTTTTAAATGATTACATACACTTCATAAATGCGAACCAAAAGTCTAACCCTGATTATAAAAATTCATTACAAAATAACCATTTAATATAATAATGCATGGTTTCACTGGAGTTTTTTTTGTGCAGTTTATAGCGCGAGTGCTCCTTCAAGAATGACTCGGGGAAACATTTGTAAGGAAGATATTTTTTTTCAGAAATAGCGTCCATTTAACAGAAAGCCCAATGTATGCTTTGATTTTATGAAACGAAATCACCCATTAATGCTCAGAGTAAATTTTGACATTGTTATGGAATTAAAATCAACAAAGAGATGACATGAAAAGTTTAATGAAACAGGCAGCGTTAAGGATCTTCCTAGAAGTGACAGGCTTAATGAGTGAAGTAACTGTTCAACACGTTCGGCAATCGTGTCAAAGTAGTCCTAAGTTGTGAGGCATCACGTGAAATTCAAATATTGCAAATGTTAAAGAACACTTGGTGGGAGCTGGAATATCGTTTACATATTCTCCGACCTACCAAGGAAGTTTTAAAATTTACTGTGATAAATTGTCGTAAAAAAATTCATAACAGTACTTAAAATCTATCCAAACAAATAAATGCATAATTATAATAGTTTGAGCACAATAAACATTTATAATCAAGGCTAGACTTGGGGTTTACTTATTATAATAAATATATACTTTAAAATATGTATTCATGAGTGACAACACATGTGCAGAACATTACAATGTAACTATGTCTTTAAATATAGCATCTCAATTTTTTTAAGAACAAAAATTATCCATAGTTTATTTATTGCTTTTGTCAATATCATAAACTAAAATGGATCCTGGTAAAAAAAAACCCCACCTTATTTTCAATGGATACCAGGCATTTTAGTTCAAAATGCACATCTTCATTTTGAGACTAAATAGTTCTTTCAATATTTTTTGGAGGTGAGAGTGAATTTCTTTAACTATAAAAGTTTTAAAGAAAAGAACTAAAAGAAAAGAGAGAGAGAAACGCTAAAAAATTAACCTTAAAAAATGCAACGAAAAACAAAAGTCAATTCAAAGTGAAGGGAAACATCAGAAAAACACTAGAAGACTTCACACAAATTAAATGAAGCATTTAAATTTTTACCTGTCTGTTGAATATAAATGATTTTTATCTTGTCCCAAAATATATTGATTTTATCCTATTAATACATATATAACCAATTAAGATAACAAGACTACGAAAAAAACTGTTTACATCACACTATTAGCATACATCAATATTAAGTTATGATTACTGTTTAGAATCAATTTGAGAAGACATTTTTCTTAAAATATTCCAAAAGAAATCCACGCATATTTTTTTTAAACTATGAACAACACTTAAAAAGCAGATGAAAATAAAAATTTGTTTTTTAGGGCTTTCCTTGATTTGGAAAATTTTTTGATTAAACAACAGTCGACATTTTAAAACCTTTGATAAACATATGCTATACATTCATAAAAAAAAAATAATAATAACCCATTCGTTTACAAAGTTTTACTACTTTTATATATGTGCTTTTGGGATGGTTGATTGTTTATTAACATAACAGTTTGAAGCTACTTACGGGTTATTGGCAATGGACTTCATAATTTTGACTCTCAGTTTAATGGACAAGGGTGACACCTGAATGTGGACTGAGAGTGGGATTTTAAACAGAGATATTGGAGATATATAATATAAAACATAATCTGAATATTAATTTCATTTATATTGTAAAGTCTTTTTCCATAACTATATATATTATATGCAATGTTTATCTTCAACATTACAAATCAGAAGCTTATATTTTAGTTATGTAATCATTAATGAGTAATGCATAAGCAAATGAAATAAACATAATTTCATTGATTTTGATCTTTAATTACACATCATTTATGAATTTAACGAAAATTAGTTGATTTAAGCACAACAAAAGTATCCATAACAATTACATTTTATTTCTTATAGTGAATGTAAGTAAAAATTTAGAAATTATCTCACTACTGTAATACACAACCTCTTTACAATAAAAGGGGTGAAATGGCCCAAAAATCCCAAAAAGTTCAGTTGGCCTTCCCTACCCTTTTTTCAAAACACCCCAAAAAATGTTTTACAAAGTTTGGAGTATGTTGGTTCTTAACGGCACAGGAAAAGAAAAAAAAAAGATCAATTTAAAATTTTTTTTTGGGGTTGGGAAGACACAAAAAGAAACTTATGCTATGTGGTCGGTTTATGAAGATCAAGCATTGTCCATGAAGTGTTTTAGCAGCGTTGCCTATTCTAAAAGGCCAGGAAAGTGTTTCTGACAACCTCCGTAGTGAAAAGACTGGCGATCTCCTTCAGCAATGAAAACATTGAGAAAGTGAGGTGATTAATCACGAAAAATCATCAATTAACTGTGCGCATGATAGCTGATGAACTGTAGATTAATCGTGAATTCGTTACCCAGAATTTAGGGATGAGAAAAACGTGTTATCGATATTCCTAACATTCAACGAAACGTGACGAGACTTTTGAACTCCATCCCAAAAGAAGACTCTTGCAAAGTTTCCAGGACTTCTATAGCAGATTTCAGGAGTGCATAGTTATGGGAGGTGACTATTTCAAAGGACAGTAATGTAACTTTTATTAACATTTTATCTAAGTCAATTTTACAGGACTATTCACCGAACTTAATTGTCTAAGGTTGTAATTGTGACTTACAACAAAGCACAAATGAAATTTAGGAAAAAAAGGACACTATTTTCATTATTTATTATTTTACAAAAGAGTTGGTGTATCATTTAATAGTTCTTTTAATTACCTCTTCCCTTTCTCTACTTTTCTCTGCCTTTTATTTTGCCAAAACCTATCATTTTTATCAATTGAGTAAATTTTAAAAAATAACATTAATATAGATTACTAACTTAAAGAAATATATTGACTAAATTTATTTACATAGCTGTTCTTTTTTTGTCATAAACAGAAAACATTTTTACCTTGATGATCCGATAACAACACAATTCTTTTCAGAGTTGATATTTTCTCAAAGTTGTCATGTAGGAGATAATGTACACCAAGAGTTTCAAACTGAAAGGTTGACTTGGGCCAAATAAACTAAGGTTTAACTTGGGTTTTGGGGAAAATCAAATTCATGAAAGTGGTTTATTTTGGTAATGCCAAAAAAACATATATAAAAGAACAAGAAGAGTTTAATGTTTACATCCTGACACTTGACATCGCTTCTTTGCTACTATCTTTTCTATTTTGGGAAAAATTTTGATATTTTATTATATATTATTTGGTGGCACTATTCTACCCAGCCGCAAAAATATTCGTTGTGGTCAAGTGCGGCCCCAGGCTGGAAGTTAGACACCCCTGATGTACTCTTTCTAGACGAACATGTAAATACATATTGCAATCATAATTTTAAAAGGAATGAAGAAAAGACAGGAAATGCATTTTTTTTTTTTAATGAGAAACAACTTTTATTAAAAAATAAAGAAAAAAAAAAAATAATTTCAGTTGAATTTTTTTTTCACACAAAATGAAAATTATAGAAAATGACTAACATATAAACATTTTGCTTCTTGTGGATATATTCACTAAAACAGATATTTACAAAAAAGTTTGGCTACAGATAAAAGATTCAAACATTTATATTTAGTCAAAAAAAAGATCCCCCCCAATATAATCAAAAATACTTTCCTTTCTTTTTTAAATTTATATCATATTCAGGAAAACCATCTAAAATTGATTAGATAATTCAAGTTTTTAAATTATAAATAATAAAAAATGAATTAAAAAATATAAATCATGCATAGAAAAGAGACACCTTCAAAGAAAAATAGTTTATTTCTCATGACTCATGAGATTGTAACAAAAATGACTTATATACAACAATTATGAGGATGATGTATGATGCATAAGTTTTAACTACAAAAACATCACATCCTATTGTTTTTTTGAGAGCTTTTTTTCTGAGATTTTGAAGTAGTGGGGCTCTTCATCATGGAGAAAACGTTTCCCCACTGAGCCCAAAAAAAAAACAGTTTTTAACTGAAAGCTGCAGTAAAAAAAAGAAAATTAATATTTGCAAGTGATCCCAAGGAATTCAAATAGAATTGACATGCTAAATTACAATATTCAAGAAATATGAGATTAAAATATAGGGATTGTTTACTAGAAATAGAATAGAGTTTAGGAACATACACTGTATATGTTAGGACTACATTAGCAGTTTTCAAATTTTTTTGAATATATCCTTTAATCATGTGAAGTTTGTACTGTACTCTTTACCAACAGCAAAAAGACTAATGTATCTTTAATTGTGATATTTTTGTGAATTATATTTGAACGGGAAATTTTTGCAAGAAATATGTTTTCTCATTTTTTAGCAAAACTCCTCATATACCATGTAACTATTTGTGTAGCTCTATTAGAAGAAGTAAATAGTTTGAGAACCTTTGAAATACATGACAAAGATAATACTGTTTACATTGACAGAATAACAGTCAGACCCCAATTTCATGAATTTATCCGTACAGAGCATTTTGTTCGTTAAATCGGGGTTATTCCTTATATCAAGGTTCAAAAAAACAAATTTTTTTGCACTTAATTCTTGGAAATTATAATAAGCATCAACACAAAAAATATCCATAGTTAAAAATTACGCGCCTTTTATTCCACAGTTAAAAATGTTATTAGTGAATTAATACATGCCAGTCAACTGGAAATTTTAAAATACTGACTAACATTATTTAGCAATTATTTTTAATTGCTGACTTGAAAGAGTTCTTTTTCACTTTATGCAGAGAAGAAAATACTGGGTCATTTACATCTTGCTGCTTTAGTTATGTTTTAACCATTTCCAAAACAATGCAAAGCATTAGAAAATGTAAAACTTTAATTGAGTTTCATTATCAATTTCTGCATCAAAATCACTATTCATTGACTACAACAAATCAAGAATTTCTTCAACTTCAATTGCAGATAGGTGTTAAAAATAAATTAAAGAAAATCTCAAAATATTCCCTGCATTGTGGAGGGAAGAGATAAAAAAAAAAAAAATTCCTGTCCTATTCAAAACTCACCTAATAGGTTACCTCCACAAATCCTCTGCACCTGTGAAGACTTTTTTGGGTTGCATCCTTTCCCATTGAAATTTACTACCAAAAGACTTTTTCTGTTCCAGACAGAAAGATAAAAATATATATATTTTTTAAAATCCAAACTAACAAAAAGGTTTTTTCAGATCTTGAAATAATTGGTTAAATAGGGGTTTGTCTACCTTTTAATTGGGGAAAGAGAAAATTCATTAAATCGCGAAATTTGTTAAATTGGGGTCCGACTGTATATACAATTAACTTGAATACCTTGTCATAGCAATCATTTGCTTTACAAAGAAGATAGAACAAAAGTGGAGGAAGAATAACTTGTCATCGTATTTTTGAAAAAGTACAATTCTGTTTACAAATGGAATGAAATTCAATAAAAAAATATGACTATGAAATCCATATCATATACAGAGTTAAAAAAACATTTTGTCCTGAGTTTGATAATTAGTATATAAAGTAAAATAATACCAATTAAGTTTTAACCTCAGATAATAAAATTATAGAAGGCAAAATTGATTTTCAAAGCTTTGCAGAATAAACAATGAAAATTTTCCCCCACAAGTAATTAACAATTTTGTGGAGCCAAACAATTATACGATGAACCATTTTTCCACAGTATTATAAATTATTAGAAAATGAACATTCTGCATATTTTTTTAAAATAAGAAGTTCGAAAAAGGTATTTCATTCGATAACATACATAAAATATTTTCAAGTAGATTTAATTAATAGTCTACTATTAATTTTAGTCTTCAAATGAATATAGAAACTTGTTCAATACTGAGATTGTTGCTTTAGAGATGATTTTCAGATGTTCATTATCTGTCACCAATATATTGTCACAATGAAAAGTGTTTTTAAAAAATGCCTAAAATACGAGTTGGTATTTAAAATGAATAAAATCAGAATAAACTTGAGGAAACCATCAAAAGCAATAATAATTATTACATTTCAAAAAGTTAATGAAAAATAAATTTTTCATCAGAAATTAAAATTTTATATAATTTGTATTTATATCTTTTATTCATAAAATTCTTTTGACAATTTTCTTCTAAACTTTTTTGAATAAAAGAATTATATTAAAAAATTTATTCATTTTATTAAAAATATTGGAATTTTTTATTATATGGATAGTTGATAAGTGAATGCTTTTCAGAATTGCCACACAAACATATTAATCTATAGTTGTTTTAAAGCTAACGACCTTACATTTACAGCAAAACACATTAGTTTAGTGGCTCAACAACAAATATAGTGCAAAGCTTCTGTAAACAAAATCTTAGATTCTGAGAAGCAATTCCTTTCACAAAAACCAACAGTACACCACCAACAAAAATTATACCTCCAGCAGCAAACACTTCTTGTATTCTTCCAACAGCATGACATGACCATTTGGTCAAAAAGGTTGTCATGATAAAATTAGTCTCTTGTTGAATAAAAGTTTAATTCATCTTCATTTTTTAGAAAATTTCAGATTTTCATCATTATAACAAAATAATATAAAAATCTAGCCAACAGTATAACAGAAAGAAAATGGTTATACATTCAGTTTAAGGGGTTTTACAAGATTGAAAATATTTGAAAATAGCACCACCTTCGCATAATATTAAACTACACTTAGTGGTGCAACAGCTCATGGAGGGTCAAAGCTTACTGTACCCATCTCAGTTTTCTTGACCTTGATGCTTAAGTGCATGAGCAGATGTTCCAGTCAAGTGGTCAGTCTGATTCAAAGCTCCTAGTGTTTAGTTCCTAAGGAAGCTTGATACTCATTTACCAATTCATTGAAGGATAAAAACCCATGACCTTTCCCAAAAAACCCGACCTGTTGGGAAATGCAAACACGTTCATGCATGATATTAGCAATCAATATAAGCCAGACTTGAGCATTTTCTGTGTTTGGCAACATGGTTTCTATACCTGATAAGTACCAAATATTGTGTGGTACCAAATTTAACAAAAAAAGTATGCAAATTTCAAAAAAAAAACAAAAAATTTAAAAACAAAAAAGCTTTGTAAAACCCAAAAAAGGTCTGATATATAGAGAAACTAAAAAATGCAAAAGAGCATAATCATGCTAGAAAGATTATAAATTGATTAATACACTCTTTCTTTGAAATATTCTCCATGCTTTATGTACATACAATTGACTTTTCAATCAATCATTTCATATGTTTAATTTGTACTTAGATCTTATTCCAAGCAGAAAATGCTACATATATGAATTTGAAAACCAACCCATTAATGTTATGAACTTTCATCCCATTAATGTTAGAAAAATCTCATTTTTATTAATTCAGGAGGGGGGGGGAATAATGTATATGAAATATTAATATCTGTTTTGCTAAAGGAGGTGGGTAAAGATCGGCCTTTTTTCATCCATCTTAGTCATGAAAAATCAAAGTATTTATGGGAGTTATATTATTATATTTATGTGAACTTTAGGTACTAATCTTTACTTTTATTCTAAAATAGTAAAAAAAAAATAGCATCACATAAAAAAGTCATCAAACATGGCAGATTCATTGAGTTTTGTTATTTTAAGTGCTTTTACTTTCATATAAAAAAACAAAAAACTGTTAAGCGCTTTAAGCACCACTATATTTTTTGGTCTATCAAATACTACAGTAATAAGGCTTTTAAACTGACAGTGCATCGAGTGCGTTGATGTGATACGAAACAAAATAGCTAGTCCACGAATCGGTCAGATTTTTTGGAGTTTTTAGAAGAAATGGACCTAGTACTTAAAATGCCTGCATTCCTGAACAAACAAGCACAGTTGCCTATAGAAGATGCTAATGAGACACGTTTGGTAACATTGATTAGTTGGGTAGTCGAGGCAGTAAACAGCCAGCTCAAGAAGTGGAGAGCTTTAAACAATATTATCCCAAATGGCCAAATACCATATATTAGAAATTATGTTAAAATCGTCAGTGCAATTCTTAATGCTTTCCACCCATCAAGACTTAAGAATATTGAGGACGACAATGTAATTGCCCAATGAACACAAGATTTAGTGAAGCCTAGTTACTGACAACAAACAGTTGAAGAAAATGGCTGGGCAAGAAAAAGGGTGATATGGACTATGTTAAGTGATTTTGATCTTGCATATTTTCCACGATTAACATGGAAGGAGCTACGATATTTAACTCTAAGAATATATCAGCTTAAGCAAAGCTGATCATACATTCATGAACACCTTAATCAATGGGGCTGTACTCTTTATGTAAATCGAGAAGATTCCTCAATTGTTCGACTCCAGTTGAGATTATGACACACAAGTTCAAAAGTATATAACATATGGATAAGAACAGGTATAGGTCATAATCCAAACACTGAATCAAACTTACAGTGAAAGTTGATGCTAGAGTGTGCATATGTTGCATCTGTACTTTGGTACTTGGGATACTGGTGCCATAATCACACTCAGACAAAAACACCAAGTCTTGGACATGCTGATACACTTCAAGTTGCTGCTAATGAACGGTCCAGTGATGATTCAACCAGTGAAAGCCAGAAGGAAATATAATTGAAGACGTTTGTTGCAAATAGTTTAGCATTGTTATTTTTCCCCTGTTTTCTCTTATTTAATAAAAAATTTTTGGAAAAAAAACCCTAACATTTTCATTTTGACAGAGTATCAGAGTTAAAAAAATACATATAATATGAATTTGCCAATGAGCGAAAAAGGAGGCCTGATCTTTACCCACCACCTCCTTTGTAATTTTACTAATGTTGTTTAATAAGAATCTTAAACATACAATGTGTTGACTTTAAATTAAAATTTGTACATATATATGAAATAAATATTAAAATAATATACAAATATATTCAATAAATAAAAAAATAATTACATTATAACATACCAAACACATATTGTTATTAAAATAAAATTATGATATATTACAAAACACTTGTTATGCTTACCATATGAGGATACTTTTCAGGATCTGTCACACTAATATCAGTTAATTTTATGTTTAAGTACTGATCCACAGAATGGAGTGTCCCACAAATACTACAATAAATAGGATATCATTTGTAAGATATTTTTGTTATAAAATTCAATATTGAAATAATCATAACCTTACTTATAAGCAGTTTTTATCCTACTAAAACAAATATTTGCAATAAAATATTTGGTTAAATAAAATGGGAAGAGGGGTTAAAAATTAGAAACCTTGCTCTCCTTCAGAAATAGGATTCAGAACTCCAGTTAAAGTGTAGTATGGGGGCACTTGGGGCAGTCTTTTTTTTTTGGCGACTAAAAGTGGTCGCCAAGGTACTTTTTTCGAAATTATTTATTTCAGAATGAATTCAATATCACACCATGACATTTAGATAAAATTGCCAAATCGAAAGTGCCCCCATATACTACACTTGAGCCCATAACTCCTTAATACAAATTTATAACTTTTTTTAAAAAAATCATAAATTAATTGTAACATTGCAAACTTTTCTGTTAAATTTCAGACAAAAGATTTAAAAGTATTTAAGAATTCTGTAGTTAAATCTTAATTAAATTTATTTTCTTTCATATAGCTGAAGTTCTTATTAGACTTCTATTTGTTTTTTTAAATAGACAAAGCTCTTGATTACTAAGATAACCATATAGTTTTTAAAACAAGTAGTTTTTTTAATAAAATATATATATATTGATAAAATATATATCTAATACATATATGAAAATATCTATACTAGATCACTTAAAAACAATTTAAATTATAGATTAAAATAAAATTGCTCTAAAAACCAAAAGCAAAGAAAATTTCACGGGTCACACCTTTACTTATTAGAATTATGTTATATATAAGTAAGTAATTGCAATAATATCAAACTACGACTGTCAATTTGTTGCATGCCAAGAAAATGACAATGGAATTAAATTATCCTTATATTTTACTTTTTTTTTTACTAGTAAAATTTTATCGGTTATTGGTTGACAAATATTACAGCATTTGGCAAAAATGGTTGACAAACTTATACATAAGTACTGAAATAGATAGACGAGTATCCAAATCATAACATTTTTAAAACTGAAAATTTAAAACTACATACCTTAAATCATTTTTTAATTCCACAACAACATCTTTCCCCACTAAAGACTTGAAAAATGAATAAAATAGCTGAAAAAAAAAAAAAAAAGGTTAATTTGAGAATATGATAAGTATTTTAAAATGAGGTATATTTAATAAGCACTTCTTTCTAATTATACAAAAAAACTATTCTTGATGTTTCAATTTCAAAATAACATCCATAAAGAATTTTAGATGTACTGATGGAAATAAGTAGGCATTGTATGAGGTAAACATTTGGTATAAGCTATTTTATACATCTGTGAGTGAAAGATGACACTGATTCATATTTTGTGTTAAAGTGCATAAGTGTGGCGTTAGTTGCATGTGAAACATGTTTATATATGTTATTTATCGTTGAGAGTTGATGTTAATTAAGAATGTTTAGTTGATGAAAAGAGAGTTGATGCTAGTTTAAGAGAAAGAAGCCATAAAAAACAGCTCACTGAATTTAAATGGTTGAAAATCAGTTATTTGGGTATTTACGTATTACAATATTGATGAATTTTGTCAAATTAAAAGATGTCAACAAAATTAAAATAAAACAAAAGCCAATAATGAAAACTATTCCCATGCTTATTTAAATATAAAATTTTAAACATAATAAACATTGGTGAAACTTTTTTTATTTAGCAATATCTGGGTGAAATTGGTCAAAGGTTTAATAAACAAATGCACTATTTGTTAATGATTTTTTAGGAATTTTTTATATTTTGAAGGTTAATCACTAAACAAAGTCTTAGCATAAAATATTCTGTGAATGATAATGGCAATGATGAATTCAAATAATTTTGGTTGCTGCTTTGAAACACTGAATCATAATGTTTGATGCCCTTGAGTATATATTGGCTATTTACAGACCAGTAAAAATTAGTTTACATATTTAAATACAAGAAAATATTCTAATAAGAATGAAATACCTCTTTTTAAAATTAAATGGTTCTT
The DNA here is from genome assembly GCA_019973955.1 of Trichonephila inaurata madagascariensis. Lineage (NCBI taxonomy): Eukaryota > Metazoa > Arthropoda > Arachnida > Araneae > Nephilidae > Trichonephila > Trichonephila inaurata. Next base: position 109,051 of record BMAV01003544.1, read on the forward strand.
ACATATTAGCATCACAGCAAAACTTGAATCCTGTGAATCGTGCCACGATATTAAAAAAAAACTCGCACATTTTTTTAAAAAAGAAGTTCAATCAGTCAGATTTTAGTGACAAATATCATGATTTATGCAATGCATATTTTGCTGCAGCGACGCTAACATGCAAGTACTAATTAAACAATATAAAATTATGCAAACATGTTCTTTCACATTCTAGAAATTGTGCATAAAATTCAAAGTATTTTAAATAAATCTGTACTCTCATATCTTACTTGAATAAAAAAAACTGATATGAATTAGATATTAAATTAAAAATTTAAAGAAGAAATAGATCGACATTTATATATTAATTTTGACCATATAATTTGAGGAAAAGATCATTTTAATTTATATAAAAATATATTACATAAATTCACTAATAATAATTAGATTGTGAACAGATAAACACATGAAGACAAAGTTGAAATTTAAATACCTGCAGAGAAAGAGGGAAGAATTTAACCTCAAGGAAACCTTATTAGGAAAGTTTTACAAAACAAAAAAGAATCCTTATTAACACTATATGATATTTCATATAATTTAGTTAAAAAGTAAGTCACTGCTATTCATCTATTAAACTAATCTTAGTTTGACTAAACAGTTTACTATCCTCACCAAACTGATAATTTTTCATATTTGTGACAAGTGTTTTCTCCATGCTTCAAAGGCAACTTTTTCATATCAATTTACTATCAGTATAATCCATATTCAATCATGAATGAATTTTGACAAGCTAAAATATATCATAAAACGAAGTAATACATAAAAATATGAAATTTAAGTGAATAATCATATAAATGGTTATAAAACAACTGAAACAGAGAAAATTCAAATACCAAACCTTCGAAAAATTAATATTTAAATTTACAAGAATAAATTGTTTTCATAAACAAATAAAATTGCAAATCCAAAATAGCCAAGGTGCCCCATACTAATTGAACCCAAAAAATACTCTTGATTTTTGTGATAAATAACTTTTAAAAAAAAATAGCACAAAATTTTATTTCACAAAAAAAATATTAAATTTTTTGTGATGAATAACAGTTTAAAAAAGCAAAAATTAAAACGTCAAAAAAAATTTTACAGTTTTAATTAAATTTTTAAAATGGAGCTTTTAATTTTCCCAAAAGTTGAGATTCAAAGTCACTTTTTTTAAAATTAGAATTCTATTTAAAAATTTTACTAACAACCTTTATGAATTTTTCTACCTAACGAACACGATTATAGATTTATACCTTCTAGTTTTAAATATATAAAAGTGTTTCCTAAAATATTTTTTAATGATACAATGGAGGAAATAAAAATAATAATAAACCTATGAAATGAATTACTTCCACTTTGATTCATATTGAAATGTAGATAGAAATGTAAACAATGTCACAGTGATAGCTTTAGATAACAGCTGTCGGTTGCGAAAGTTGGTAAGTTATTTTAATTCGCGTATTTAAATCCGGTATTTTAATGAGTTAAAGGTAATTTTTCTGATGAAATTGCAGAATTGGCTTTTTCATTAAAGGAATTTTTGTAGTATCCTCATTATTCATATTATTTAAGTATAATATGGGATATTATAAAATAGATAATATTATTCTTTTAATAATCTAAATTAGTCAATAAGTTTAGGTCTTAATTATCGTTCTATAGGAATTTAAATTTTTGTCTAATCACTGAATTTCCTATAAATTGTTATTGTAGAATTCAATTTTTGTTATTTATTTGCATAAACAAATTTATATTAAACAGAAGATTTGCAAAATTTATTAGTCATTGAATTATTTTTATTTCAACTGTTGTACCGAAGGAAGTTGCTATAGTTTATACTGATGAAAATTTAACAGTCATGAAAATTCAATGGCTAAAATGGAATAAACATACAATGGCTTTAAAATTTTGAATCTTCTTATGAATAATTTTAGATAATGGCTTATAATTTTAAAAAGGAAGAGAGGTTTAAATATAATAAGATCAAAAGTGTAATGGTAGTTAATTTATTGGTATTTTTTCCAAGTTTCAGTTCTTGAAAATGTTCTCTTTACTCTTTGGCTTAAAAAAATCTTCAAAATTGTATATTTGAACAATTGACTTAAAATTTGGAAGTCCAATATTTCATAATAACCATTTTTGCAATTTGTAAAATTTAATATTGACTCCATGCCAGCAATTTATCACTAAAGATTAATTTCATGCCAGAAATTAATCCCAAAGATGTTTCAAAGTTTAGCAACATTTTCTGGTTTGAATAAAAATTTATTGATATTAACCAATAGAATGGGGTTAATACATAAAACCATTTTGCTATAACATCAATTTTAAGCTTTAAATAATTTAATTTTAAATATTAATAATTACTAATAGAGCATATATAATATTGTTTTATATAATCTTGTTTATTGTTAACAGGTGTGGTTTGAAATCATTGCATTATTAGTATGATCAGAAGTTTCAGAAGATTTCCAAAATATATCCTGCAGAATTTCAAGCAATATTGTTCCATGGAATCAAAAAAACCTTTAAATTTCCTTAATGGAAAAAGAGTTTCGCCTTCTAAGGTGTTACGCTCCATTGAAAAACAAAATCCTGCTACAGGTATTATAAACTTTCTTGATTGATTAATTTAAATTTAATATTTACTGTACTTATTGGCTATAGGAACCATGGGTAGGCAACTGTTTTTTCTGAATTGTTATTAACATGAGCATTGGGTCATACAATGATAAAAAGTTAAATTACAATAGTGTTTTATCACTTTTGAATGTTTATAATATTGTCTGTAAGCTAAAATTTGGCATGTTTTTATGTGTTGATGTATTTAGCTTTTGAAGGTTTTTTTACCGAATAGGTCAACAATATATTAAAGAGAAAATGATGTAAAATTGTAACTAATAATTATTAACTAATTGATGATATATGAAAATAATTTCATCTATTTATTATATTATTGACTTGATTATGCCATGATATTTAAAAATAGCACTTATAATATTAGCAACTGATTTAAGCCAAAATTTGGCATTTCTATGTATTATTGTGTTTGGCTTCATGGTCCTTATAATTTTCCGATATCAACTTGGGCCCAAGGGTTTTTTAGTGCCCCGACAACCCATTGCTCTGAGAAATTTTTTTTTTATTAAAATTTTTGGGGGAAATTTTTGTTGAAAAACAAATATATCAATTTTGCTGTCAGTTTTGGGGATTCAAATTGATATTTTTTTTTCTCATTAGTGATAATAGACAACAGTGGAGTAGCGACTATTTTATGAGCAGAACTAATTTTTAACTATTTTTCATATCTTTCAAGCAAAAAATATTAGAAGAAAATAGATTGTTTCAAGATGGTCAAGAAGTTGACTATTTTGTTGCGAAAAACAAACATGAACCAGTAATTGTTTGATTTTTCACGAAAGTTTTGTATTTAAAAAATACCAGTAAACAGGAATCATTCAATGACACTTTTCCTCGAAGATTTCTTTCAAGAGGTGATAAACAGGCTTTCTTGAATAATCTTTACAACAGCAAAAAAAGTGTTTGTCAGTGGTAATGTCACAGCAGTAACAAAGGCACCGTATGAAATTTCTTATATTATTAGTAATCATATGAAACCGTTTACTGATGCAGAAATTTTGAAAGAGTGATTCTTAAATGCTTCCAATTTAGAAAAATTTAATGACAAAAATAAAAAATATAAAAAGTAATAATTAAAAAAAAAAAAAATAGAAGTTTTAATATTTTGATCAATTTCCACATTTTAAATTTTCTATGTTATCTTGATCAAAAAGCATTCCTCTATTAATTCTAATTTTGGCCCACTTGAAATAGCTAACATATGAAGGCGGCCCGGCAGAAAAAAAGGTTGAGCACCCCTGCTATAACCAATAGGTACCATTTTTACTTTTTTATATTCTAATTTATGCTTCTTTGGAAAAATGCTCTGCTTAATTGAGACTAGATAAATCATTTGCTAATTTTTACATAACAAGGAAATTTACACACATAATGTTTTCTTTTATTAAAACAATCTTTGTTGATATGATTAAAATTTTGTCAATTAAATATAGTTGAGAAAAGATGTTTTTGTATTCATGTCTTTTTAGACCCAAATCCTTAAAATCTAGAGTTATTGTTGTGTTTGTATGTATATATATAATCATATCTTGTATTTTTCTAAACCCATGAACAAATCTAATGTGTAAAAAAAATATAATGTAAGTTACCATTTAAGATCGTTAATTTAGATTTCTTTTGTTAAATGTGTTGCAATTTTTCTAAAATACATACTGAAGGTTCTTTTTGATTTCACATTTTGTTTCATCAGTACTTACATATTAGTGTCATCACAGCAAAATTTGCTCTATGCAAATTGTGCCATGAGGTCAAAATAACAGATTCCTACATGTTTTATTGGAAGAAAAATGATTCTCATGGCATAATTTTGGCTTAGGTGACTCTAATACGTAAGTACTATTTCATCTTACAAGAAAATATAGGGAGAAATCTATGCTTAGTTGTAAGAATAGAAATTTCTGTCTTTATATTGATGAATAATTCTTTATTATACATGTTTTCCTAAAAGAACTTATGATACTTACATATTATCACAACAATCACTAACTGTACTAATAACTCGCCAAGTTGGCAACCTGAATTTCCTATGTGTCGTACACCCTAAATTGGCAACCATGTGCTTCATTACATATAGCACATGGTTGCCAATAGGGTGCGATAATATGTAAGTACCAAACTTTTTGTAAATTCATAAGTTAAATTTGTAAATTTTGTTTTTAAGAGCTGCTTATTCTTTAATCTAAAAGTTGAAGTAACAAAGTTTTCTTATTTCATGCTTATATTCTACAAAACTCAATTGTTTTTTAAATGTAAATCATTACTTACATAAAGTCTTAAAAAGTTGTGATGTGAGGAAAACTTATTTTATTGAAAGATAAAACTCTGTGTATGTGTATATATACTAATAAAAATCTATTATTTAAGAAATATTCTAAATTTGTAGCATTTATTTTTATTAACACTGAATTAGAAAGTTGAGTGAATGTATTCATAAAATAATGTATTATTAATGTTAATATTCAGTATTAAGCTGTTTGCTTCAGAAATTTACCTATTAATTAAAATTTCAATCAAGATTTAATCTCTGAAAATACTTATTATTTGTTGCATTACAATTGCATGAGTGAATAAATTCCTGAGCTTTTCTTTCACTGATTCAATTTTAGATTATGTAGATTGTGAAACATCTTTTTGTATATGCTTCTAAAATCAAGCCATATACTTAAGTAATGTCAAATTAAGAACTTTATATACTCAACATAGCTAATATTTGTATTCTATATCTATCTTCCTTTTTTATTGTTAAAACTATTATGGGAAATTTGTCTATTTTTAGGAACTTTTTTATTTAATATTCCTTGTTCGAGTGAAGAAGATGTGCTACAAGCTGTTAAGAGTGCTCAAGAAGCTTTTTGTTTGTGGTCTAAAAAATGTCCCCGTGAAAGAGGACAAATATTGCTATCAGCTGCTAACAAAATTAGGGTATTGGGATAAATAGTTCTAATTATTATGTTATTAATCAAATATTTGCTAAAATTTTTAGTTTTACTTTAGGTTTAAAAATACCATGGATTATATATATACATATCACAGTTTGTTAATACTTAAAAGCTATATATAGAGTTTGAAAACCATCAAAGTACATAAATGTGTACAAAAAATGTAAACAAAATAAATTAGAAAGTATATTTCATGTAATTTTAAGAAAAAAAATCTTATCTTAAATGTCTGTATTGGACTAACATCTTAAAAGGAATTTATTTACTTTAATAAGTTTTTATTGTATTTCAAATTAAATTTACCTGGATAATATTTTCACTTCCATTTTTTATTTAATGTGCCTTGTGTATGTATGATAATTATTATTTATTTAATATAAATCATCATGATAATCATTCTGTTACCTAAAACTAATTTTTACTGTACTTATGAGCTTTATTAATTGCACATCAGATATTTATTATATGTATTAACTAATTAATTCTTTATTTATAATTTTTTTTTGCAGTGTTATTACTTCTATCTAAAAAATATCTATTGAATGGTAATTTGACTTTTTGTTTCAGGAAAAATTAGATGCCATTGCTTCTGCTGAAGTAATAGATACTGGAAAACCCATCTGGGAGGCCAAAATAGATATTGCTGGTTGTGCAGATGTATTAGAATATTTTGGGGGAATTGCTTCCAGTATTAGTGGTTAGTGTATTAATCCATTCTATGTTTTTAAAATAACTAAGTGATATTTAGTTTTTAAACTATGTTAAATGATATTTAGTTTTTAAGTTATGTTATAAAATATTGGGATTTATTTTTACTACATAAAATTATAACTGTTATTATTTTTAATCAATTATGTACCTTCTGTAACATCTCCTCTATAAGAAAATTCCTTAACACTGAAGCATTGATAACATTGAAATAATTTTACTATAAATTTTCTTTAATGTATGTTTTAAATTGGGAAAACTTAATTCTCCTTAGAAAAAAATACTTACTGTAAGAGACTTTGATAATCAGTTTGTCAAACTCTACAAAAAATTAGATAACAGTTCTGTTGAACCATTGTAAAACAGGTGAAACTCACCACTTGATAAATTTCTTAATCAAGGTTGACGGAAATATTTTAAGAGTTCTGTGAACTTTTTTGAAATAATATATATATATATAACTCACAGTTTTTATTTTTTTCTATTAATCATGTATACATGTATAAGAGAAATGATTTGTGTAAGAGAAGGAATTTATTTGAGAAAGAATATAGAGCCTTTGCCGTGTTGATAACGGGATTCCTAGGAAGAGCATCAACAACAAAAAGATTTAAAATTCTTAATTTAGTCACACTACTCTTAGTTCGTTAAAAAAGCTTATAAATATTCTGAATTGATTGCTAAATTTGCAAAGGAAAAAAAAAAAAAAAATCACATATTTGCAAATATTAATTTGGAATAAATTCAGATCCTTTTCCCTACCCAAGGAAAAATTATATGCAAATTTTTATTCATAAAATAAAACTCTTTGATTACTATTTTAAAATACTAAAATATCATTATAAGTCTTTTTTTTTAAAAAAATTCCCACAATTTATTTTGTGGATATAAATGTATGTATTAGGAAAAAGTTTTGAAATTTGATCCCCTATAATTTTACAAAGAATAGAAAATTATACAATTTTTTAATTACATA
>BMAV01003544.1:116965-134417 GCA_019973955.1 Trichonephila inaurata madagascariensis
ATCGATGTTTCATTGAGCTGAAAATAGCTTGAAGCTCTTCCTTCATTATTACATGATGCCAGGAAACAATTTATCCTCAATTAGTTCCTTTTTATTTCATGGGTACCTCATTCAGAGAAGAGTTTTCAAACGGTGCCACAAGTTTTTGATAGGATTGAGGTCAGGAAGGTTCCCTTGCCAGGATAACAATGATATTTAGTCAAAAAGCAATGACATCAAATAAAAGAGTAGATTGGACACATGTGTGACGAGAAAGTGGTATTTCCTTTGTTAAAATTACATAACGGGGGGGAGTTCAGTGACTGCATTTGCAGACTGAACTTTTTGTTTAAGATGTCAGGAGACAAATTTAATAAAAATAAATGCAGGAAAAGACCGAAAAAGGTGCACCACATTTGTTGATGACAGAAGAATAAAAATACTATGTTGCAGAGATAAAAGAATTTGATGGACATCCATAAGAAGTGATCTAAGTGATGCTGGTGTTTCTGTCAGTTCAAAAACAATCATGAGTAGATTAACAAATGTAAGACTAAAAGTTAGAATTCCTCGAAAAAAGTCCTATCTCAATTTACAGCAGCACTAAAAGGGACTACAGTGGGCAATAGAACACATTAATTGGACAAATGATTATTGGTCACAAGTTATATAGAGGAACGAAACTAAAATATCATTATTCGGTAGTGACAGCCTAAAATATGTAAGACGTAGAAACCAGAAACGCTACATCCTGACTGCATACAGGCAACTGTGAAGTACCCACGTAGTTTTATTATTTAGTCATGCATATCAGCAAATGGTATTGATCGCATTCATATCATCGATGGAACACTGAATATCATAAAATACATTGACACTATTCTAGAACCGAAGCTTCTGCCTTCCATCAGGGATCTATTTCCCAACAATACTTCATTTATTTTTCAGCAAGATTCTGCTCCTTGCCACACGTTAAAGTAATTGAAAGACTAGTACTGTTCTAAAATCATCAAGTTGCTGTCCTGGCCAGGAAACAGTCCTGACCTCAATCCTATCGAAAACATGCAGCACCGTTTGAAAACTCTTGTCCAAATGAGGTACACATGAAATAAAATTGAGGATATAATTGTTTCCTGGCATCATGTAATAACAAAGGAAGAGCTTAAAATTATTTTCAGCTCAATGAAACATCAATTTGAAGCTGTAATAAAGAATAAACGCAACCTCACAAAACTGATAACTCACTGCTATTATCATTATCCAATGTATATCGACAGTTATCGCAGCATAACTTTTTTGGGGTTGCAAATATTTGAATTTTCTTTTTTGTATTGAATTTAGTATAAAATTTTCTTTAGAATGTTATAAAATATTTAGCATTTTGTGCAGCTTAAAATATTCTATAAGCATACAAACTTAAAAACAAAACAATTTAAAAAAGTGTCTCCATAATTTTGGCCCCCACTATATATGGTGCTACACTAAAAAAAGATACCAGCTCCAAGGGAATGCACTGGGTCTGCAATTGTAAAACACCGATTCGCAGCTCCATTAGAAATAAAAAAAAAGTTTTTATTTAAATTTTTCAAATTTTTTTTCCATGAAAGCATTTGATGATTTTAAATGAAATTCATGTCAAATATTAAATATATTTTAATTTAAAGATACTTTTACTACTTTAATTTATATTTTTCAAAAAAGTGATAAAAAGTAGTATTAACAAAAATGATTTTTAAAATATCTGCAACATTACTGATTTTGTCATTTGATCATATCAACATCTGAAGTATTTTCTTCTGTAGTTAGCTCCTTATTTGACTACATAAAAGTGACAAAAAGGGAATCAGCTGTGATTTTGTTATAAATTGAATTTTAATTTAGATTATATATATATTTCTAACTATATGTTTATAAATAATCAAATAATCAGAGCTTTGCTGCCAAATATGTTTTAAGAGAGTTATTTGGAAAATACTACGTAATAAGTGGGATATATATATATATATATATATAATTATTATTATTATTTGTGAACATAACATTACTTTTCAGTATATTCACTCTGCTTAATAAGCCATTTATCACATTAAGATACATTTTTTGTGTACATCATCATATGAAGTGGCTGTCTGTGAGATAAGCCAGAATTCTATAGCATCTTCAATTTTTCCATCATCAAAATCCTGGCCTAAAAAAAATGCTTTAGTTACAAGGATAGGTAAAAGTCACTTGACATCAGGTCAGAGCTATACATTAGATGATACATTTGCTCACAACCAATAGAGATGATATCTTGAGTCATATGAGTAACATGTGATCTGGCATTTTCATGTAACAAAACAATTGCTAATCAAGCAGCATTGCATTTCTACTATAGGTTGTGGCATTGATGTTTTCATCTCTGGGTATGAAATCAACCACTGTGACACACCTTTTCTGTCTCAATTGTTGACAACTTTGATAATGTTCTTTAATGCAAGATTACAAATGTTTGTCATTAAAATGTTGTTATTGCATAGGGAAGTTAATGACATATGTCAGGTATGAGAATCATCATATTCCATTATTTTCCTTCTGAATAATCCTCATGTATTACACTTTAATATTAGGGGCTTCAAATGTTTCCGCCTTTTTTAATTCTTTATGTTCTACATATTTTTAATTTCAGGTCATCATCATCAATTATCTGATGGTAACTTTGCTATGGTACAACGAGAACCAATTGGCATAGTTGCTGGAATTGGTGCTTGGAACTATCCATTCCAAGTAATGACATGGAAAGCCGCTCCTGCTCTGGTTTGTGGTAATGCATTTATTTACAAACCATCTGAATTTACTCCAATCACATCAGTTATTTTAGCTGAAATTTTAACAGAGGCTGGATTACCTCCTGGTGTGGTAAATATTGTACAGGTTGGTAATTTTTGTATTGGATATATTTTTTTAAATTCCTTTTAACTTTCTAATTTGCATGCATATTATATTAATTTTTTTATAAGGAAGATTTCATTAGATGATTTCTCTTGATTTTTATTGACATTTAGCATAATTTTTACATTGTTTATTCTAAATTTTATAATAAAATAGATATATTTAGCTGAATAAAATTCTGATATTAGCTGAATAAGTTGTAAGAGAAATTGCTTAATTTAATGTGCATGAGTTTAATTTTTAAAATACCATGTAATATTTAGGTAGTACAAAATGAAATAATTTTATGGATAGTACTTTTTTGCTAACAGCAAACTTTTTCATTTTTTCCCCTTCTCATTTTTTGGGAAGCATAATTTAAGCTTTATGTATCTTAGTTATGAGGTAAAAAAAGCTATATGAATTAAATTTTGTTAAAAAGATAGTATAAGAAGGATTTTTCAAAATATTTTAATTTTAATTATTTGCAAACAAATCTTTATACTGTGATACTTTGTTTCATGCTCTTATGAAACATATGTTTCTAATTCACTAGTGGTGCCTTTGGAGAAAGAGAGATAATATTTTAAATTTAGTTTAATATTTGTAAATTGCACATCATCTACTGTGTAAAATTATCTTTCCTCAGATAAGTGAAACAATTTGAATGTTTCTTTGTGACTATTTAGAGGTTATTTAGCATTAAGTTATGAATTAATTTAAAGCTTGTCATGAGTTTGAGCCTAGTACCGATGAAGACCCACCATGTAGGGGAGCGATGCATGTTAAATCTGTCGAGAGCTCAAACGTCCTCCTGTTGATGGAGGGGGTGCCAGCTCAAATGTCATACTCGTCACTTGACATTTGAAAAATGGTTCAAAATTACGAGGTTCATCGCCAAAGCCCTTGAGTAGCAGAACAGTGCTATATTCACTCTCTCACGAATTTAAAGCTGTTTATTTATCCTTATTTACATGATTGTTAAACATATTTTAATGCCCTGAAAGCTTCTTCCTTATTAAATTAAATAAAATATATCCTAATTGATTTTTAACTATGGAAAATATTTCTTTCTCTCTCTATCTTTCTCTTAGTTACTAGAAATGATAATTAATTTGTTCTGATATCATATTTAATTTTTTAAAAAATGCTATGTATCTTGTTCACTTTTAGTGTGATGGAAAAATGTACAGTTAAGTACCGTAAAATCCGGCGTATAGTGCGCACCCATACTTTCAAGCTTCTTTTTTTTTCATTTTTAGGTGTATTGCCCCATTTATGTGCACCCCCTTTTTTTTAAGAAACCAAAAATGCATGTGTGCAATGCTCTTAAGTTTTAAATACATTATTCCAAGCTTTAGTAAAAATAGTATCTTTCTTGAATTATAACCCTTTAAGTTCATAAGGAATGTCATGTCTTTTTCGGTACATGTAGAAGTCTAATTTTTTTCTATGCATATCTCTTTTTTTCAGTTTTAACATTCTTATTTTCATACCTGGCATATAACCGTACACCCGTAAATTTCGATCTTATTTTTTTGTGTATATGCACCGGATTTTAAGGTAAATTGTTGTTTTGTGCCATTTCATATTTAAATACATGTACAAAATCTATACACATAAACTAATAAGTTACTGTTGCTTTTTAGATATATTGTTTATTTTACTAATTAATATAAAAATAATAGTTTGTTTAGTTACAGTATTAATGGCGGGAAACTAGATTCTGATTACATTTCTTTCTAAACAATATATAATATTTCCCCAAATTTTTTTCTTTATAGGGTGGTTTTGAAACAGGTGAATATATGTGTAAAAATCCTAATATTTCAAAAGTGTCATTCACTGGTAGTGTTCAAACTGGTCAAAAAATTGTTAGATCTTGTGCGGACACCATGAAAAAGGTTACTATGGAGCTTGGAGGAAAATCTGCTTTAATTGTATTTTCTGATTGTGATATTATCAATGCCGTTAAAGCTACGTTACTAGGAAATTTTTTCACCCAAGGTGAGGTTAGTTGTCATAATTTCTTTTTGTAAGATGTGCTGTTTTGTATTGAATCATTACAATTCATTATTAATTTTATATTCCATTCTCATGTATATCCATTATTTAGTACTAAAGAAGCTTCAGAATATTACTTATTTTAGTTTGGAAATACTTTTGACTTAAATAAAAAATTTACTTAAGAAAAAAAAAGTGAAAAAAAACCCCATTTTTTTTTGTATTCTTAAAGTACATAAAATATTACAAAAAAGTATTATAAGAAGAAAAAATACTTCTTCAACTCATTAAAGAAAAGTAGCTAGCATAAATAAAAATGCTTGTAATTTAGTTTTTTAGTCATCTTTTAACAAGAATTATTAAAACACATTATTTTTTTATCTGTTTGTGTTTGCTATAAACTGTTGTCAATTCGGGATTTTATTAAGAAGATAAAACATAGGATTGATTGAAATATTTGGATAAATTTAGATTTCATTTTTACATTCATTCTTTTAAGTACTGGGGATAAATTTTTAGTTTTTGAGAATACTTTTTTTTTATCTAGAAAAGAAATTGTGATCTATCAATTAGTTAAATTGTTAGAAAAATATTTTTTTTTATTTAATCTCATTTAAAAAAGTTAGAAATAATGATAACGAGGTTATTTCAATAAATGCATTTTATCTCCTAAATTAAATGGTAATTATGTTTGTTTTTTTTTCATTAAATTTATAATTCTAAAAATATTTAATCATTTTTTAAATATTGTCATATTTTTTTTATCTATGAATAATATTGAAGAATGTTTTTGTTCAAAGCTTATTATTTTTACAGGTGTGCTCAAATTGTACCAGAATATATGTTCAGAAATCCATTCTGAAAGAGTTTACTGAACATTTAGTGAAATCTACTAAAAAATTGAAAATTGGTGATCCTTTTGATGTAAATACTAAAGTTGGTGCTGTTATTAATGAAAAGCATGGAAATAAAATTATGAAGTATATTGATTTAGCTAGAAAAGAGGTAATATTGTCACTTTTGAATAAATTTATTCAATGCGAAGTATCAATTATGAAAATAAGTTTATTAAATTTCTCTTCTGAAAATTTTGTTTATGAGTAACCATCACATTAAAAGTGAATGAATTGAATCATTTAAATTTCTCATTCATATGTATATTTTAAATTGTAAAGTTTTAAAGGAATTATAGATTTATTATATCGGATATCAATGTCATATTTATTGGGAGGGCGGAATTTTAAAAATAGAAAGCCATTCTTCTCCCCTTTTGTTATAAACATATGTTTTTTTTTCAAAAAATGCTTCATATGTATGATAATACCTAAATGGATGAGTTTTTTTTTAAAAAAGAAAGGAAATTTTTCCTCCAATTGTGAAAAACGAGGCAACTAACTTCCATCGATCTTTTCAAGCTACTCATTTTTCATGTTCTTGTTCAACATTTTCTTAAAAGGAAATAAACATTGTAATTGCCAAGTTAAAGTCAAATAAACTACTTGGCTCTGATTCTGTTTTGTTGGAAATTATAAGGGAATTTCATTTTATTTTCTTATAAACACCTATTTAAGCATTTGGGTTTTCCATGTGTCTGGAAAAATGCTCATGTGATATATATATTATATATGTAATATATTATTAGCAAAAAAATTCAGTAACTCATTTATATTATGATAGAGGCATTAATTTTCTTCTATCATAAAAAAGGGCCTGCAGAGATTGTTTTTTCTTCATAACTTTCTGTGAAACTTTCTTAGCAGAGGTCAATATAAATGTATGAATCAAAAGGGTATTGAAGACACACTTATATAACTAAACAAGATTTTTCAAAAAGTTAAGAAGAAAATTTTACATAATATTCTGGTTTTTCTTAATATTTAAGATGCCTTTGACCTTTTATGATGACCAAGTATTCTCTATTTTTTTTAAAAACACTGGACTTTCGTTAACTTCTTTTCCTTTACTTAGGTTTTTTTAGAGCCAGGAAGGGCCTATTGAAGTTTGGCAACATTTCTTTAATGCACTGTTTGAAAGAGGCTACCTCAAATTTCAGTTTCTGGTCCAGTCTTTTGGAATATTGTTCTTGATGATCTTATTTCAAAGCTCTGAATTTTTCCTGCTGTAGCTTTATTGGTTTTGAAGATGTTATTTTTCTCTGCTTCAGGGCAATGATCTTTGTACTATTTTTTCTTCTTACTCAAGATGCTTTAAACCTCATTTCTGATTGGTCAAAGTAATTTACGTGGTATTTTCATTTTGAAAAACCCAGTGTAATGATTTTTAAAAATGAAATATTCCCATTTTATATTATTTATTTTCTCTGGGATGGTATCCTTTTAGCTTCAATAGAGGAAATTGGTATTTATTATTTTTTTTTTTTTTGTTTTTTTTGGGATGCTCATAATTTATATTTCAATTAAATGGGACAAAAATGCATCAAGGATTAAGCCATATTGAACATAACTCTTATGCTATAATTTCAGTGTTCATACTCTTATCTAAAAACATTATGTTGGGTCATTTTACTTATGGGTCTCAAATTTGGAGTCTTATTTTTAACAAAATCAATTTGAACCTTTTTCAGCTCATCTAGAGGCAAATTTTATTTTATATCATCTACAGTTATTGGACAATTAGTTTTGAATTAATTTTGGTAATATCTGGTTTTTCTTTCATTGTTATCCTTAACCTCCAAAATATTACTTCAAAAGATAACTTTTCTACATTATCTGTATCGAGCTACGATTACTTGGTGCCTCTTTCAGATTTTCTTCATCCTTTAGAGCAGAGTGCTATTCTCACAACTAATTAACACTGGATAATGTTCGATATGGGTTTGCTTTAGATGAAAGCAAAATTAATAACTTTTGGTTTTGCATTTATAATTTTTAATAATGATATTGATATTGTATATCATTAATTCAAAATTCATGAAGAATATACCATTTTTCACTGTTGAACTTTAAAGCATTAACTACACAGTCAAATACTTCATGCAACGTAAAGGTGTTTTTAAATAGTTGGCTTGTTCAGATTTCCTTTCTTTCTTTGAGACTACTAGTACTTCATCTTGTAATAATATTCTGGAAATTCAGAACTTTGATATATTTTTAAGGATATAGGCATTCTTGTGTCCTTTGCTTAATGATTTCTTGAGTAAGATTGTAACGAGGCAATATATTGATTTCACAGTTAATATTACAATTCTTTTTATAAGAAAAAAATTTTAAAGAAAATGTTACATTCTAGAACACACACAATTCGTACATTCAGTCAACTCATTCTTTATTAAATTAAACTCAATGGCACAACAGCCCATGAGGGCCAAGGCCTACTGTGCCTATCTCAGTTTCTATGACCTTTGGCGCTGGGATGCATGTGCAGATGTTCTGGTCAAGTGGTCAATCTGACATGAAACCCCCATTGCTTAGTTCCCAAGCAAGATTGGTACTCATTTATCGACCCACTGAAAGAATAAAAGGCTGAGCCAATCTTGCCCAGCCTGAGATTTGAACTCCAAACCTGTGTTGTGGTACCCCGATACAGTACCACTCAGCCACTGGGCTTACAACTCATTCTTTACTGACTAAAATTTTTTCCATCCATTCCACAGACTTTCATGCAATCATCTTTTTACAAGTTTTAAAATCACTTAATTTCTTTCTGGTTATGTTCATTTTGAAATGTTCATCAATAGATGCCTTTCTAACTTTTGTGACTAGTGCTGGTAGTATGAAAAGTGTTGAAAATCTTATCCTTTTTTGCAAAAACTAAGTAAAAGGAGGGAATGCCTGAAAGCCAAATTGCATGCAGTTAAAATAAGCTGGTCTTCTAATATTTTCCCCCAGCTTGTTTCTGGTTAAGCTATGTTGGCTTAACTTCACTGATTTGATTTCTTAATTTTTGCTTTGTAACTTATCTTTGCTTTTAATTTGCACATTTTATTTGCTTATGTAAGCTGTGAGAAAATCTTATGGTTTCCTGGATTTTTTTTTTTTTTTTTTTTTAATTTTAATTAAAAAAAAAAAATTGTACGATTTGATGAAACATCAAAACAATTTCTAAAGATCTATGAATATTACCTCACATTTTGATGAATGAATAAAATAATAATAATAAAATAATGCTGTATCTATGAAGGCCGAACTTAAATGATGTATATGAAAACAGATAAATATTATAAAAATAATAATTGAAGATACTTTTGCTTAAGAGCTGTAAATATAATGCTGAGACAAAAAGTTATGTTATGTATTCATCTAATTATTTTTTAATTACTTTTTACCTCTTATTAATAAACATAAAGAAATTTAAGTGATAGATGATTTTACAAATAAATTGTCTCGAAGTATTGAGATCATATAAAAATTAAATACATAATTTAATAGAAATATATGCATCACATATATTTTATTTCTCTTGAAATTTATTGCTTTTTGACTCAACATCAATTCTTTTTTTCAAATATTAGGATACATAAGAAATTTTGAAGAATTGTTAACCTTCTTCAGAAATGTCAAATGAAATTGTATTTGGATTGACTACAGGAAATAAATAATCCATTATTATCAGGATAAAAAAAAAACCCATAATTAACATAATTGTTAGAATGTTTAAATTGAGTGTATTTGGAATTTTAGAAATTAAGGATTTAAAACAATACAAATTACCACATCACTTTCAAGAACAAATGGCATTTTCTAAGCTTTTTTTTATATCTGAATTTTTATATAATTTTTGTTTCAATATTTCTTTTCATAAATATGCATGAAATCTTTTTTTTCCATTCAAGGGTGCAACTATAGAATGTGGAGGAAAGAAGATAGTTCCTGAGAAAGAAAGCGTAAATGGTTTTTTTATTTCACCTTGTGTTATCACTGACTGCAATGATGATATGACAGTGGTCAAAGAGGAAATATTTGGCCCTGTAGTTTCTATATTATCATTTGATAATGAAGATGAAGCTGTTGCTAGAGCAAATGCTTCACCATATGGTTTAGCTGCTGGGGTAATGACCAAGTAAGGGTATTTTTTTTCTTTTGAAAAACCATCTCTGATTTGTTTTCTGTATTCAAAAAGTATCTGTTGTTATTACTAATGCCACCCGATCGGCAAAGGCCAGATCGAGGCCCACAAAATTCATCATGGTAAAGGGCTAAGTGACGCCTGTCGTTAGCCATAGCTTTGAGCACCATACAGGTAACAGTACGATTTGGCTCGATTCCACCCCAATTTAGAGGGAGAACACTCTGGGGAAAAAGTATTTAAAACAAGAATTCAACAAACTATCATAGACAAAGGTTTAGAAAACTGGCATGGCCCACTCTTGTCTTATTCATATTATTGGTACTAAAGGTACTAAAAGGTACCATTTGGTACTAAAAGTAGTTGTCACTTATATTAATTATGCTAAAATCAGATTGCAAATAATTTCAATACTTTTCATAATAAATTATAATTACCCTAAAATCCGGCATATAATGCACACTTTTAAAACAAAAAATTATTGAAATTTATGGTGTTGCATTATACACCGGGTATAAAAATGAGAGCTTTAAAAATAAAAAAAAGAGACGAGTGTAGAAAAAATTGGACTTCTGCATATAGAAATAATGTTTATTTAAAAGAAATGACATTCCCTATGCACTTAAAGGGTTATAGTGCTAGAAATATACTAAAACTTGAAAAAACCCTCAAATAGATGACTCCAAAACATAAGAGCATTGCACACACATATATATCAGGGGTTTTTGTAAAAACGGGGGTGAGCGTTATATGGCAAACAGACCTTGAAATTAAAAAACATTGCTTGAAAGTATAGGTGCACATTATGTGCCCTATTTTACGGCATTTCTTTATGTGTTGATCTATATATTATATTAAGAATTATATTTATTTAAAAATAGTATTATTACCATGCAGTCTTAATTTAATGCTATTTTTTAAAAATCCATTTGAAATTTTGCAATATTTAGAAATTCAGAATAAAAAGAAAAAATTCAAATTTTTGAAGAAATTAATTTTTTAAAATGCTTTTGTTAATCAAATTTTAAATACTAGAGAGTATTTATAGAATTTCTAAAAAATATCGTATTGTTTGGAAAAATTCTTTTTGTTTCTTTTAGGGACATTCAACGAGCTCATCGTGTTGCAAATGCTCTTCAAGCTGGGATAATATGGATTAACAATTACAATATATTTCCTCCAGAAGTTCCGTTTGGTGGATATAAATTGTCTGGCTATGGCAGAGAAAATGGACTAGCAGCAATAAATGATTTTAGTCAATTAAAAACTGTTTATGTAGAAATGAATAGTGAAATTGATTGCCCTCTTTATATTTAAGAAAATTCATTATAAATATTTACACCATTTTATAGGATATATTTGTATTTATACTTATAATTAAATTATAAATTGACTTTCTTCTGAATAATATAATGTAAGTTGTGTTAAATGTTTTTGTAATCTATTAACTGATCTTGAGATATATTGATCGGAAGATTTTATATTATTCGTGGAAAAATGAGCTTGCTTTTTAAAATACTTTGCACATTTATTTATTTTTATTTTATTTAGAAACTTATAATTGTAAAATTGATATTTCGAAATATTTCTAATTGAGGCACTTGCTGTATAAATAAGAATTACGAATATGTAGTAAAGTACAATTTTTGTTACAAATAATTTTTAGTCAAATATTTATTTTGTTTGTATGATTTTTTAAATGTTTATTTAAATTACTCAATCATGGCTAAGATTTTTTTTTTAAATTCTTGCTATTATTATGTCTATTCTTATGACATAATTTATTTGCTTAAATATGTTGTTGCTAATGTCACCTGATCAACAGTGTCAGATTCAGGCCCACGAAATTCATTGTGGCAAAGGGCTAGATGTACACCTGTCGTTGGCCTTAGCCTCAAGCATCATACAGGTGACAGAATGATTTAGCTTGGTTCCAAGCTTAAATATTATAACATAATAGTAATTTTATTAAGATGAAATAGAAAAACATATCTCAGCCTTTCATCCCTACTGCAGTGGTTCGATAAATGAATACCAAGCTTGCTTGAGGACTTAAACACTGGGGGTCTCGCTTCAGACTGATCGGGACATCTGCTCATGCACCTCAGCGCCCAATGCTTGCGTATACTGGGATGGGCACAGTATGCGTGACCATTATGTAATTTGATTAAGATGAAATAGAAAAACTTACCTCAAGCCTTTCATTCCTACTGCAGTGGGTCGATAAATGAGTACCAAGCTTGCCTAGGTACTTAAACACTGGGGGTCTCACTTCAGACTGACCACCTGATTGGGATATCTGCCCATGCACCTCAGTGCCCAATGGTCATGTATACTGGGATAGGCACAGTAGGCCCTGGCCTTCGTGGGCTGTTGCGCCACTGAGTTTGAGAAAAACATTCAGATTGTCTAATTATATTTTAGTAAATGATTTTAATCTCATTTGGTTTGCTTCTAATATCAAGAATGATTTATATGTGAAATACAGCAGTTGTATTCATTATTTTGATATGTTACTTGTATTTCAAAATATTCAAAATAATGTTGAAAAATTAGTTAAATTTCTAAAGTAAAATTAATATTATGTAGGATTAAATTCTCTTACACACACAGTTTTTTTTTTTTTTTTAAATTCTAACTACAAAAACAAAATAAATCTGGTTTTGATAAAATTGTTACTAACTTTTAAAAATATATTTCACTCTGATATTAAAGGCAATTTTATTTTGAAAAAATTGATATGCTCTTTACATGTTAATGTGTTATTACAATAGATATGCACTTTACTGGTTAATGTGTAATTACAATTCCTATTCATGTAAAAAAATTTTAAAAGTTTATTTTCTTTTATAGCAAATGAAATTAGCATAGCTTTATAGTTAAATTTCATACATGGTTTTTATGAAGGTGTATACTTCGATGAAATCTTATAACTTTTCCTTTTAACATTCCATAATTGCTTTTGCAGTTTAGTATGTTTACATGAAAATGTAAAACCTCACATTATACTGAATTTTTGGCATTTAATATAGTAAAGTTATGTGTATAAAAAATTTATTTTTATTATTTTTATGAATTAAAAAGTTATTTAGAATAATTTTCTATTTTTATATGATTTCTAGTAATCTTTTTTATTTGTTTTTGTACTATTGTATTATGATGCATTTCTTTGAATGTTCACGTAATTATAGAAAATACTTTTGCATTTTTTTTTGTATTCATCTTTCCAATGTGTGCCATTTCTATTTTTACTTATATAAACTATTTGCTTATATTATAATAAACTATTTGTATATTTCTATACAAATAGCATTTATGTAACATTTAATTCCTAGTGTTCAGAAATGTGCCAAAGATTTTTTCCATATTTACATTAGGTTTGTCTTCAATTTGTACAATAATGAAACAAAATGAAAGAAAATGTGCTTTTGACATATCTAACATTATTTATGTATTCTAGATATTCTTGTTTATTATAATAAAAAAATTCCATTTTTTCAGTAATTGATTATTCTTAGCGAGAAACTTTGTTTTATATTAATATATTTGTTGAATTTGTAGAAAAATGTAAAAATTTTATTAGAAGAGGGGACCACCAAAAAATATGTAAACCTATACATTTTAAGAGGGTATGGCACATCCATTAAGCCCTCGTGTAGCTGAACAGTGCAACGTTAATATTCAATCAATCAACCGGCACATCTATAGAAGACCTTTTTAAATTGTGTAAGTTTATGTACCTTTTTCTCAGAAACTACTTACTTCTAATGGATAAAATTTGTACAGTAGATTATGTGTACTATCATTAAAACTTTAACGAAGGGTTTTATCTTTTTGTTAAAAATTAAAGTAACTATGAATTTTCTAAAAAATGTCCCAATTTTTTTCCGTAAAATTTAGTTTTAAAATGCCTTATCTAAAAAGGTTCTATATATATATCTAATTCCCTCCATTCAAATGTGTAAACATGTTAAAAGTATGCTCACTGAAAATTAGAGGATTATATGATAAGTAGTTTCTGAGAAAAAGGTATATAAAGTGAAAAATATTACATTTTGAGAAAACAGGCTTTAAAGTAAAAATTTGTAATTTTTAAGCATTTACTTTTTTTAGTACTTTCCATAAGTATATGAAGCATTTTCTTTACCCTCTGCTCCTACAAAAGACTCTTTTAATTTTCTTTTTTTTAATTATTTTTTGCAATTTAGACTTTTATGGGGATCTCAATAAGCTTTCATTGGGCTACACGGATCCTACGTGTATCTAATTTTTTGAACCATGATGTACAGTTATAACTTGGTTCAATATCACAATGTTTTAAGATAATTAATTTTGCTACATGACTTGTGTATTGAACTGTGTAGTAGCCATATTTCCCCTAATTTTAGAGTTTTTATATCCACAAATGTAGATTTTGGAATCACTGACCATATGGTGTTATTAACTGACTTATTTGGGTTCTGAGCCTTTCCATGTAAACATTTTCTTAATAATGTAGTATCACCTAGATCTCTAAAAACTGGCTTCATTTAATTCATTATGGTATATAGCGCATGTGTATGTGTTTATGATCATGGAGCTTTTCATTACATTCAGCTTTTGCCTTTTGAAACTTGCACCATGAATTTATATCCTCAGGACACAGTCCATGTGTAGGGCTCTCGTTTGAAGATAGAAGATGAAAATAAAAAACTCAAAGAGCACTTTTCATGCTGTGTAGATCATTGATATTATTTTTAATAGCCATTTCATAATATCTTTGTAATTTTGATATTGAAATATCAGTGAGTTGGTTACAACCACTTAGGCTTTTTCCATCTCTTAACTTTTTTCCCTCTGTTTTTGCTTTTAAGATCCAAACAACGTGTACTCATACACTTTTGGATATGCCTAATACACTCTATTTTTTCACTTGAGCATCATATGCATTTGTGCTTATCAGAAAGTTACGCAAAGGGAAACACAGGTGCTCCTAGCAGAGCTCACTCAATGCGTGTCAAAGAGTAGCTTCATTTAAAAAGTAAATAAAAATACTTCTGTCAGATTTTCTCATATTATATATAATTTTAAACAGAAATATTTGAACTTTTAGAAAATATAAAAAAGTGAAAATTGATAATTTTTTGAAAATTCGTGTTCCAGACTCCATTAAGATTATTTTTTTGTTTGCTGGAAATACTTTCAGTTGTCTGCTTCTGCATGAAATAAAGGTCTGCTAATCACACTCACTCTGCCTTGTAATTTTAAACTATGGTTGGATTATATAAAATCAGTATCTGAGCTATCATCCCACTCTTTATATACGTCATGTTATGAACTTTTGGCTGATATTCTTTTGAATCACAAGTTTGAATTCTGGTGCTAATCTCTAAAGTTCTTGTATCTAAAAGGGCTGGTGTACATAAAATTCAAAGAGTGGTTCTGGTTTACATGTTATCATCATCACTTTACTGCGGTTTAAAAATTATGAGGTCTGTCGCAAACAGCCCTTGTGTTGCTTTAAAGTGGAATGTCATTAAAAACTATCACTCTTCATCCACACCATGCTAGGTTTCATTTTGTTAACTTTTAAGATCATGATTTTTTTTAGGTCTGAATTTGTACTAAACTCTCAATTGAATTGTGATAAGTTTTATTGTAATTTAAATATGTCTTTTTTTTTTAAGGAAAAAAAGCATTTGAAATTAAAAGCAATAAATATTTATTTCTTGCATCACATGACAAAAAAAAAGTTTTACAAAGAAATATCACATTTTCAAAACAGCACACATTTTTGTTTTTAAAAGAAAACTAGGTTTTTTGTATTCAACTTCAGTAAATATTTTTAATTGGAGGGTTGTATTAATATATATATTTATCCTTTAGGTATATATATATTTATCTTTTGATATTTCTTCTATAATAAATGGATATATATATATATATATATATATATATATGGGTGATCAAAGTAAAAGAGGAAAACATTGAAAATCAATGTATTAACTTGCAAATATGAAATGACTGGATATTTTTGATGAAACTTTCGAGTTTTATTGCTACAGAGAATGCCTTACTTATTAAATGTTACTTTACATATTGTTACATTAACATCAACATCTTTAATGCCCTTGATTTAAAAGGAAATGAGGATATCAAAGCAAATAATGAACTAAAATTATTATAAATCTAAAAACTATTTGCCTGGTTATCGATTAGTGTTAAAATTATCTTAATGATATAAAATGGTTTGCTTGTGGAATAGAGTATTCAAGCAAAAAGCAATATTGAGGTTCCATTTAAATTTAAATGGATATTCTAAGAAACATAGTGAATAATAAGTTTTTCGAACTATATGTTGCATCACTTTTTTTTTTTAAATATAATGATAAGCGGACAATATCATATTACAATAAATAATGGTAAATCAAATTTTCATGGATATAGCAATATCGATTTGATTTCTTCTATTGTTTCTTCTATCGATTAAAGTTTTATTTTTAGCCATTTTATATCTATCCCAATTGAATGCTGCCTGTTCCATATTTGCAAAGTATTGTCTTGATTTCGTCACCTTCCAGTTCCAAAGCATGATGATAGCGAATAGTGAGAGTATTAGCAAAACTGTCCTGAGGAGTCTACAAAATAGAAATGAACGATTTTTTTTTTATTAATAGTTTCAACGTTAAAAATGAAATCATTCATAAAGCATATCTGCCTTCAGATACAGAAAGATAAGATTTCATTAGTGTTAGATTTTTTGGTACTTATATACGCATTATCGCAACAATGCCAACGTAACTCGCCAAGCTGGCAATCCCGATTTCGCATGTGTTGTACGCGCTGAATTGGCAACCATGTGCTTCGTTTCATATATTGTCGCCAATACAGTTGCGATAATACGTAAATACCGCTTTTTAAGCCATTATTCAAGGAAGGAAAAAAAAAATTAAATTAAAGGATAAAAGAAACAGATGTTTAAATTATAATTATCAAAGCTGTTCTCATTTTTATGTATGAAAGTCATCAATTTTTTTTTTTAATAGATTTTTAACTGAAGCGTATAGTTGTGATTGCAGAACATAAAAAAGAAGTACAATAAATCCAAATTGGCCTATATGTAATATTCAATTATAAGGGCATGCTTTTCTTAAGGTCTTTGTGCTGTCTTACAATATGAACTAGCTTTTATGATGAATCCTGGGAAAGATGTAGTAAACTGTTTTCCGTATAAAAAAATTCACAGAATATCCTTTGATCATGGATAAATAACACATTTTGTGTGTGTGATAATCACACACACACAAGTTTAAGTAACAATCCATATAACTTTTAATGTACTCA
Organism: Trichonephila inaurata madagascariensis; assembly: GCA_019973955.1. NCBI lineage: Eukaryota > Metazoa > Arthropoda > Arachnida > Araneae > Nephilidae > Trichonephila > Trichonephila inaurata. Next base: position 134,207 of record BMAV01003544.1, read on the forward strand.
TCTTTTACAAAAATATATTTAATAAATATGAAATTTATGATGCATCATTTAAGTTGCAATTGGGCTCAAGTGTAGTATAGGGGACCTTTGGATTTGGCGATTTTTATCTAAATGCCATGGTGAGATAAGAAATTCATTCTGACACACTGTAGACCTATCGCTAAATGAAGTACTTGGCGAGCGATTTTGGTGGCCAAAAAAAAAAAAAAAT
>BMAV01003544.1:134517-156640 GCA_019973955.1 Trichonephila inaurata madagascariensis
ACTACACTTTAACCGTTGCATTGATTTCATGAATAATTTTCACATACATTGGGTAGCTGTAGATTGATAAAAGCATGAAAATTTATTTCAATAACCTTTTATATCTTTGTTAGGCGATAACAGAAATAAGTACCTTATTGTAATGTAAACATTTATGGCTGAGTGGCGCAGTTGGTTCGTCACTGACCTTGTACGCCTCAGGTTGCAGGTTCGACCCCGGCCCAAGTCTGTGGATGTTCATAATGCAAAAAAATCGACGTAAAAAATCCCTTGAGTGCCTGTTTGGCTTGGGTGCTGCAGGCAAAACTAAATTCTTAAGAACGGTTTCGCATTGTTAGAACTGGGGTGCTTCCCTCTGGGGAGGAAACTGGGAGTCAAAATTACCTGCGGTGATTAGTATTCCATCTATAAGGTGCCGCACTGAAAAAAGATACCAGCTCCCGGGGATCGAACGAGGTCTGCAGTGGTAAAACATCAATCCAAAGCCCCATTAGAAACAATATTTTTTTAAAAAATCAGTTTATGCGGTACTTACGTATTTATGCCGTAGACCAATTTCGCCAAGTAAAAAGATGTCGCTAAATGCAGTCATCGTTATTATCGTTTTAGAACATGCGCGGGACCGGTTTTCTACGATTAGCTGAATATCGCGGCATTTGGCGATGTCTTTCGATTTGAAGAAATTGGTCGACGGTATAATACGTAAATATACACTCAGGAACATTGAAAATAGCGACCCAAGAAGAAAGCATCGGATTGAAAAGAAATTTAATACACATAATGACACAGATGAGAGATTCACTTGATCTAAAAAACCAAGACAATTAAACGAATACAGGGTGTGCAACGTCACAAATACTGGGCAACTTCAATAGCGCGTTCGACCACCTCCTGCTGCAATACATGCCCCCACACGGTCCGGCATTGAGTTGATAAGACCCCTTATGTTGTCCTGAGGAAGATGGGTCCACAAATCCTGAACAGCCAACTCTAAATCATGTACAGAGTGACACGATGGCATCTGCCGTTTTAGCTGATCTCACACGCGCTCTACAGGGGACAAATCGGGGGAGCGGGCCGGCCATGGAAGAGTCTTAAAATGACGTAGGAAGTCTTGAGCAACTCTTGCTGTATGCGGAAGAGCATTATCTTGCTGGAAAATTGCCCCTGGGAGACCATTTAGGAAAGGTCCTACATAGGGTCAAAGAATATCATCAACGTAACGTTGGCCCGTTAAGGTTCCACGCATCACAGTTAAAGTGGACCGGCTGTCATAGGCTATGGCTCCCCAGACCATTACACCAGCTGTGCGGGCAGTATGACGTAGAACAGTGTGGGGGGAATTGTACCGCTCACCAGGGTGCCTCCACACCCTTACACGGTTATCATCTGGCCCCAAAACAAACCGGGATTCATCACTAAACACAACCTTTTGCCAATCTGCGACATTCTACATTGATCTGGCTTGGCACCACTGTAGACGAGGTTGCCGATGTTCAAGGAAGTGCACTGAAAGGGTTCTCTTGGATTTAAGATTTGCTTCTGCAAGGTGTCTGGAAATTGTTTGTGTGGAACAATTGCTACGCCTACGTCTGCTCGTATCGTTGAACGAGTCACTGGGTGGTCGGGATGTAAATTGCGGGCTAGTCGACGTGCCGCTTTCCTCATCATCTCCCTGGTCGCTCCAGACCCGGTTTTCCGCGCTTGGGTACCTTCTCGTGTCCACTGCTCCCAACAACCTGGCCAGTAACACGGCACGTCGACCAGCCTGCAGTTTTCATCCCGATGATCAGGCCTCCCTCAAACTCGCTTAACTGTGAGAAATGTCTTCTAGCACGTTTACCTGGCATGTTTCGCTTACCAAAGTCTTCCTACAATCGGCGGGTAATCGTCACGTTTATGAATCTTCGAATTTGCGCTGACTTATATATAGCACCCTCTTCCTGATTGTAGCGCCACCTCAGCGTGTATGAGCATGCGTATTGGCACAAAACTTGGATCATTTGCATATCACATTACGCTGTACTTATTTGCAAAGTTTCGCGATTGTACTTAGCTTCCTTCTTGGGTCGCTATTTTCAATGTTCCTGAGTGTATATTTATATTCTTGAAATAATATGCTATTGTACTCTAGCAAAAGTGTTCCGGTGATCTATCTTCCTTTATATATTTAAACGGAATGAAATTTTTGGAAATGTCCTTTCTCTAAGCGTCACCACTGATGCTTTTCGCTTAATACGGTCAAGGTTGAGAAATTCAGTTGCATACTTAATAGTTCTTGTGACCCACGGCTAGAAATTGCTAAATAAATTCTTCGAAAGAATAAAAAAAAATTACCAATTCATTACCATTCATTATATTTGTACCTTACAGGGGTCATATTTGATGGGATTTTCTTTTATTTTTACAATATAAAGTATTTACTATATCCATAGGCGTATAATTATAGTCTAATAATCAATAGATACTGACCGTAACCCGGCGAACAAGGTATCTTTTTTTTAATATTTATAGACTTCGTCTGCCCTCTTATTTATATATGCGTTTATTTTATTTTAACTGGGTTCACATTTAAGTTGTCGGGTTAATAGCACGATTACGTCTGAGTTGCTGCTAAGGTAAATTAAAATTCTTTTAATTTTATTTTCGTCGCACTTTAATTACCTCACTATATGGTAATGATTCTGTATCTAAAAGAAAGATCTGGATTTTTTTCTTAAAGAATTTTACTGAACTGGCGCCTGTTTATGTGGCATGGGGAAAAAGGCCTTACATTTCTTAGATAATTGTACGGTTAGTGACGACAAAAAGGTTCTCAGACGTGTCATTTCATGGTATTAATTTAAAAATGCCAACGAATGTAATTTATTATTATTATTTTCCTCGCCTCGATTCAGATCATAATAGCCACTCCTGGATCATTATAGCTGGAATTTTCTTCAGAGAAAAAAAGGGGTCCATTTTTTAGTAAATCATTGATGGAAAAAGGCGGTTTTAAGCAAAATTTAATAATTACTTTAAGGTATACGGACTCCGTTCAACTTCGTGCATAACTGATAAGAGATTGAGAAGATACGAGACAACACACACTTAACCCTCCCATGTATATACAGTTCGACCGCCATATAACGAAGTCGCTAAATCCCGGAAAAAAGTTCGTTATATAGAGGTTCATCTTTTAATATACTTTATAAACCACATAAAACAAATTTTAAATTCCTAAACACTATGTATTTAAAAAAAGTAGTTATTTACATCTTTTTTTAAATTTTAAAATATATGTTTATTTTACATATTTTACCCATGCAAACCATCTTACCCATAAAAACTGCTAGGAAAACAAGAAAAAAGAATGTCGAAGAGTTCACTGTATTTTCAATATTAAGAAAATTTTATACTAAAACTAATGAATTTTAAGGACATTTAATAATTTACAGCATACAAGTAATATTAAACACACATTATTTTATAATTAGGACACGGGACAACTAAACTGAGGGTGAAAGAGGATATCGAAGATGTTTCTAGTGAACTGGGCATTGGGGGTTAAAAGCTGCCCTCCTTGGATGAAACGTCCAGAACTCTATTGCTCTCGGCGAGTTAGGATCTAAAAAAACAAGTCCAAGTTGTATGACCACCATAAAATGTGTTAAGAGAGAATAACTTGAAATTTTTTCAGAAAGACTTTAAAAAAAGGAGAACAAAAATTGAATCACAAAAGAAAAAGTTCGTTATATAGAAAATGCACTTCGCTATAGAGAGGTTATTTTATGAAGAAAATCGAAAAGTTCGCTATATGGAAAAATTCGCAATATGAAGGTTCGTTATATAGAGGTTCGACTGTATATATATACTGGTGTGTGTGTGTTCAAAATTGGGAAAATTTTCAGTTTTAATCTATTATCTTTAAAACTACTGCACAGATTTTAATGAAATTTGGTTTGTACATAAAGTTTATACCACGCAAAAAAAAAAGGCTAATAGGGGATATGGTTACGGTTCCATCTTACAGACATGCAGGCCTCTTACCTTGATTTTATACTGGAAATAAGGAAGTTTGAATTCCCGTGGAATTGGTCTAATTCGTTCAGAAACGCTGTTTTCAGGTCTTGGATGGTTTTCGGAGGAGAGTAGTGAATTGCACTTGCCCTCCGCTGTGCGTACCAAGCATGCTTTACAGGGCTCAAATCTGAAGATCTGGCTAGCCAGTCCATCCGGCGAATCTCACTTTCTAGAAATTCATCGACCAGATGTGTTTAATACGATCTCAGGTTGTATTAAAATGAAATCAGAGACAACTGCACCTCTGAAAAGACGGGCATAAGGCTCCGAAATCTCATCCTTATACCTCACAGCAGTCACAGTGCATCTTTTAAAGACATGGAGGTATATGCGGCCATCAAACGGGATGCCTGTCCAGACTATGGAGAGTCCTCTGCGGTAATTGTAAGGGAAGGTAGAGGGTCTCTGATTCTCTTCATATGATAATACTCCAAGAATCACTGATTAGACTGAACCGAGACTCATCAGTGAAGAAAACTGTCACCCATTGATCCATGCTCCAATCTATGATCTCTACACCATCTTAAACGGACTCTTCTGCTCGAAGAACTGAGGGGGACGCAAACACTACAGGTTTTCTTGCAAACACCCCGCTCTTATGAAGTCTTCTGGAAACAGTCATCTTTGAAACTCAGGTTCCTGTAGCTTTAAGTAACTCCCGAGAAAGGTGAAAAGCTGTAGCAACCGTGTAATATCTTGTTATAATCACTGGCGTAGCTAGCTCTGACGGGGCTCTGTATCAAAATTCCTCTTCAGGGCCCTTTTTTAGATATAAGAACCCTGTTAATGGGACTGTAGTTACACATGTTGGGGCCCCGTATCATTGATATGGCGGTAGCTACACCCCTGGTTATAATCGACAAATGGCAATCTTCTTTGGCCGTTGTGGCTCTTGAACGATCTTGCCGAGGCTTAATACAAGAATTTACAATTTATGCATTATACAATCAGAATATTGGGACTGCCATTTACTCACCACGTGAACTGTTCCACAGGCTGCGTGAGGTACGTTCAATGAGTACGTTAATTTCCCATCCCCTCTAAAACTGCAACCGCTGTCCTTCTTCCCGGCATGCACCAGGCCACGAAATGGAACCGAAAAATTAAGATTCACCATTATGTCATTGGATCGACAGGCCAAAGAAACTGGAATTAAAGAAAAGCATTTTATTTTTAGAATCCAAGTTTATAAATTAAAAAAAAATGTTCTTTCTACAATAATTTCATCTATCGAGACTATTCCTTTCGATACTAACCATAGTAGTTTTGTGGTTAAGGTAATGGGGTGGCTGGAGTGTCATGATTTCGAGCCTAGTACCACTGAAGACCAGCCATGTAGAAGGGGCTCCTGCACTTTAAATCTGTTGAGACTCAAAATCCTCCCGTTGATAGTTTGGAGAGGAAGGTACCAGCTCAAATGTCGTCCTTGTCTCTCGATCATGGTTCAAAATTACGAGGTCTGTCGCCAATAACTTTCGTGTTATTTTATAGTACGACATTAATAAAGCACTCTCTCACGAGGAGGTGAAGCATGCTAAATTTGTCGAAACTTCCGTTATTACAGTGGCGTGAATAATTGATTATTTGCTCTGAATCGATTGACTGTCATTTTCTGAAACTACGCGAGGATAATCTGATGTTGACGTAATGTGGAAGTTTACAGAATGAGGTGCCAACTCTCAGGTGTAGTTTCTATCATTTGACAGTGTCTCAAACTTACGAGATCTATCGCCAATTGTGCATCTTATGAGTGTGACCTTAATAAACAATCAATCAGCCAAGGAGTTAAATGGGCTGTATTCATATGATTAGTCACATGATAATGACAACCATGTGTTTTTAGCCAATCAGTTCAAAAATTCATGTGACGTCAGAGTCACACGATGAAAGCAATTTTGTGTTTCTAACTAAACAGTTCATGCGCTTCGTTGTTGCTAACTCTTGCTCCTTGCAGAATTTATCTCTTAAAAAGTACATATTTATCAACAATAATAACGGATATAGGTATACAAAATGCATTTTATTTAAAAATACATTCGTGATATGAAATTTTTTTATCGCTTTTGAACATTTTAACTCAAAAATGAAATTTGATCTAAGTTTTACAAACAGAACAAGTACAATTAATTTAAATTCTGTTTTGAATTCAGTAGAGAATACGTGTTTGTGTCTCTATCATATGACCATCATGAATTGAGCCCATTCAAACTCGAAATACATTTTCAGATAGAAAAATGCTAATTTTCGTATCAATTCATAACTTTGTTAGGCATACGTAAGTTTATTATCCTCTCTCTGTGTATCTTTTTTTGAAGTTAGTAACATTCTTTAATTTTACAGTTTTTCCTTTAATGTATTAAGGACTCATTTACCATTACTCTATAGGATAAAAAAACATAAAACACATTTTGTATCAGAAATAAAGCGGATTGATTCAGACGGAAACGAATAACGTAATAAAAGGTTCTTCTCTCTGTATAACATACCAAAGTCAGAATGCATTAATAATGTAGGGGCGTTTGTCTTCCTTAAAATATGTTCCTCGTTCGTGAATCGGTATTCTTTAATGTAACGGAAGATAGGCTTGTGTCAATGAACGTTATTAAAAACAAAATGCAGAACTGGATCTAGCTCAATCAAACAATTCCTTCTAAATGATTAAAGAAAATAAATATATTTTATTGCATTTTAACGCATGAATAGCATACATATCGTCAGGAATTTAATTTAGAAAACTGCATTTAACGCGGTCACCGATTTGTATTCAATTTGCTGGACGCAGGGTGGATCGCGCCGCTTACTTGAAGAAAAAGTGTAGTGAAATACGTTTAACGTGAAAACGCTTAAGACGAAATATCGGTTAACACAAAATAATGCAACGGTCCCGACAAACTGCTATGTGGTTTCATGCATTTTTCAATTTCTACTATTAACTCACACTCTCTATATATTTATTTATTTATCTTGGTGGAATTTACATTCGTTAATAAAATACATTTTAAAGCGCTCAATTGAGCTGAAATTTTAAACACGTGATTATTTTGGATGACAATACAATAATTTAACTAAAATTAATAAAAATTAATTGATTAAAACTAATTATTTAAAGAATTACAAATACACAGCCACGTTGGTTTCATCTTTAGCGACTTGGGTCAAAACTAAAAGATTTTTTTTTCTCACGTTTTAAAGCATTCAGTTGAACTGAAATTTTATATACACGATTATTTTCGATGACAATACTATACTTTAGTGATAATTAATAAAAATTAATGACCACTTAATGTTGTGATTCTATATCACATGTATATACATATTTATATTTTAATTGTAACTATTTAATAAAAAGTAGCTAAAATAAAATTTTTCTTTGTTGATCTAAGTAGGAATTGACTTAATTTTTTTTTTTTTATATTACTTGTTTATCTCTAAACACGAACCGAAAATCGCTTAACATGAAAAGATTTCCCTTCTGGGAATGAACAAAATACGGAAAACCGCGCTAGCGAGATTTAAGAGGGGGTGTGAAATGAAAGAGAAGTATTTTCACATGTTTCGTAAAGAGGAGTCTAAATTGGATTTGAAATATTCTCGGAATAGCCTGTGACACGAGCCAATTCTGTTCATCACCCTCCACCCCCTACACTCTCTCCCTAAATGGAATGAATAATGCAGCTCCTGTTCCCACATCATCCGAAATGAGGAACATCATGAAAAGTGTGCGTATTTATTTAGATGCACATTCCAATGGTGAAATGAATAATAAAATGAACAATGAGTAATTTGTTGAGAATTTAATGCTAAAAATGACAACGCTAAAAACATTATTTTCCAAAAACTCAAATAAAAGTTTTGTTCTTCAAAAAACTTGAAAATTTTGAATTAAATTCCATTGAGCTCTCATGAATGTTTTCGTTTCATTGTTTCTTATTAAATGCATACATTCTATTTAAATAAAATGTACTCTAATAAACTTAATTTCGTTGATATGTTTTTCTTTTGCGATATCTTTTAACACGAAAAAATGTTTCAGTCCCTTCAGTTTCGTGTTAAGCGATTTTCACTGTATATTTATTTTGTCTTCTTAAGTAATAAAATATATTACTATTAATATATGTTTTTCCCCCTTTAACACGAATAAATATTTCAGTTTTCTCAGTTTCGTGTTAAAAGATTTTCACTGCATGTTATTATTAATCGAAACCTACATATGAGGAAAAGATGTTCCATGGTATGGAAATTAAGAGAAATAATTAAAAGAAAATTTCAAAATTTAACATTGCCACAAAAGAGGTTGAAATTTCGAAAAACTGAACTTAATTTTAAACTTAAAATAAAATTATTTTCCTACAATATAAATAATCAAAAATGATGCTTATTAATAAATAAGTACTGTGTTGGGAATAGCGTAATGTTCATTGCAACATCTCAGACCCCCAACTCTGTCTCCCCGCATCACCGAATCAGTCCGATCCAGGCTTTTTTAACACGCTTTTATAAGTTTTACTTTTATGTAACGGAATCTTTGAACTCGATATTTACCCCCTTTAAAAGGTCAGATTCGAAATTTTGCACACTTGTCCAGGACCGATGACAGTACAACAATTTTATAACTTTGTTTCATTGTCCTGATCAGGATAATCAAAAATAAGGATTTTCAGATTTGGCTACTAATTTATTATACCACTTCCAGATTTGGCAATTTATTGCATATTCCATTTTCAGATTTGGTGACAAATTCTAGATTTAGCGACTAAAAGATACCTTACCTAAAAGTGAATAGGACTGTGGTTAATGCAAATAAAACAAAAGTTTTCTTTATTTGAGAAAGGGCAGGTGCGTCAGCAATTTCTGTTGTTGCTAATACCACCTGTCTGACGTAGTAAGACCGAGGCCCATGAAATTCATCATGGCAAGGGGCTAGATGTACGCCTGTCGTTGGCCGTAGCCTCGAGCACCATACAGGTGACAGAATGATTTTGTTCAGTTTCACCACAATTTTGAGGGAGAACACCCTGGGGTAGTCAGGGGCCTTCCGGCTCTCATCCCCTGCCACCAACCTCACGAGAGGACTTGCGGCTCGAAGGCTGTTTAGAGTACCCCTATGCTGCGAAAGCACTATACATTTACAAACATACATGCCTTCTCCGGGATTCGAGCCCAGGCCCTACGGCACAGAAGTCAGCGTCACTAACCACTACACCGGATGGGCTACTGACCAATTTCTAACCATTACATAAACATTAGTCTAGTTTTTCTGAAAATGGAAACTAAAAAAAAAAAAAAAAAGACTCATGCATGTGAAAAAAAATAATTTATGTTCTAACTGCTAAATTTTTATTTTTATTTTTATAAAGCAATACGTTTAGAAGTAACTAATTTAAGATAACTAATTTTACTCCTAATTTCTTTTCACCAAAGATATAATTAATAATCGTAATTATTATTCATGATATAATTAATTCGTATCATAATAAGGTGATAAATTTATGTTCTAACTGCTAAATATATATATTTTTTATTTTGATAAAGCAATTTGTTTAGAAGTGATGATACGAATTAACATTATAGCAATACGTTTAAAAAGTGATAATACAATTGATACATTTAATATTTCTTCTTAACACACTTTTGTTAATTTGACCTGTATCTATAAAGACGGAATCTTTGAAATATAACGATACGGGACTCATCCGAGGCTCTGTAAACGGACAGAATAAATACCCTTCAGACACGTTAATTAATATCTATTGAAGAGCAAGACTAATTCCAGCAGCCACGTAAATCCGGCTCCAAATATTAAACTCAAGGATAAATTCAACAATGAATAAATGATAGTTTAAAAAACTAAAAAAAAAAAAAACACGCTTTTATAGTAGATCGAACTAAAAAATAAATTATAGTTATAAAAAAAAACTAAAAAACACGCTTTTATAGTGAATCGAACTAAAAAGAAAAAAATAATAATTCTTAATATATGAATAAAATGATTAACGAGAAAATTAATGTCATTGGGGAAAAAGCGTGGGGTGGTCTATATTATAATTGTTATAATTTCTTACTAGTTCTATTCCGAAATGCTGAGCTAGTGTAAAAATGTAGTACAAAGCACACCCCAAAACATTAGCTTACCCCAATGACATTAATTTTCTCGTTAATCATTTTATTCTTATATTAAGAATTATTTTTTACTTTTTAGTTCTATTCACTATAAAAGCGTGTGTTTTTTAGTTCTTTTTTTAAAACTATATATTTCCGTCTTCCGCTCTGTCGTGCACTATCACTGTCATTAGTCAGTAGGTTTTTATAAATATTTAATACTATAAAGAGGCTGTTAAACGTACCCGATGCTTTTCTTTTCGTAACTATTATTAAGTAGGTGTCTTCTCATCCCAAGAAATGTTAAAAAGCATTAAAACACCCGTTTTTCTTTAACCAAAATTACTTTTATTCTTTTTATTATAAGAAAAAAACTCAAATACAGTGAAATACATTTAACGCGCAAATGCTGAAGACGAAATATTGGTTAAAACGAAATAATACAGCGGTCCCAACACACTACTATGTACTTTCATGCCTTTTTCTTTCTCTAAACACAAAACGAAAATCGCTTAACACGAAAAAATTTCTTTTCTGGGAATGAATAAAATAAGGAAAACGCCAGCCGGATTGAACTGTCCTATTGTATTATCGGAAGAATTCATTGCCACAGGTGATGTTAATGTGTGTACAGCTCCAATTAGGGGAGGCAAAGACATTTTGGGGTTTGTTCAAAGCTCAAAAAATACCATGGATGCAGATTCCGACGATGAAAATGAAATGAATAATGCAGCGCTTCTTCCCGCATCATCCGAAATGAGGAACACAGTTACTTAGACACACATTCCAATGATGAAATGTATAACAAAATGGACGACATCGAACAATTTGATTCTAAAAAGACACTACAAAGAAAAATATCAGATTATTTTTTAAAAACTCAATAAATGTTTTGTGTTTTAAAAAAACTATGTTTTTGTTTCATTGATTTTAATTAAATGCATTTATATATACATATCTCTATGTAAGAGTAAAATAAACCCTCTAATAAACTTAATTTTGAGGGGTTTCTTTTCTCTCTCTCTCTCTCTCTTTTTTTTGCAATACCCATTTTTATAAAAAAAATTTAACATGAAAAAAATTTTCAGGTCCTTCCTTCAGTTTCGTGTTAAGCGATTTTCACTGAATCTAAACTTCATTAAACAATGGTAGTACTCAACAAATTTTTTTTTCATTTTACTTTCCCTTTATTTATATATCAGATAACATCTTTTCCGCATTAATAGGTTTTGACATCCGGAAAATAATTTTTCGATTTACCCTAGTCACATTTTATTGCTAGTTAATATTTTAAATTCTTATTAGGAATCATTATCGCACTCTTGTCAAAATCTAGTATTTCTTCTTGGCTGATCTTCATACTAATTTTAAGAATTTAAATCCTGTTTAAGATTGCATTCAAGACATTACTCATTTATTTTCTCAAAAATATTTTGAAGAATATTAAAGACGCTGTAATGTAATTTATAATAGAAATAAAAGAAAAATTCTCAGCAAGAATTATAAGCCTTTTTAGAAAAATTTAATCAATCGAGTAGTAATAAAATTGTTGAATGTATTGTTATAAACTTTATTTTACTTTTTTAGCTAAATATGTACGATTATAAGAAAATAATCGAAGCAAATATATATCAGAAAATGTTTCAATTTTTTCAAAGATTATACTGTAAACAAAATTATTTTATATTGAATGCAAATTATATTGAACTAAAATACGCAATAAGAAAAATTATGCATTATTTTATAAGTAAAGCGAAATATATTAATCATTAATCATAAGCAATTCACTTTAAATCTACCAAAATATAATTAAATTATTTCGCACGCATTTTATATGTTTTAGAATGCACTAATTTATGATGAAAATGCCAATTTACAATTAAAAAGACTATGCACGTTGTATTAATAATATTTCTGAAAAATAAGAATAGTATCTTGGCAAAAATAAAATTTGTTAGAGCATTTTTCCCATATATTCTGAGGATGAAGGAATTAAATTGAATTGATTGGTATAAAATATTAGTCCCAAAAATAAATCTTGTTAAACTGCTCGTCGAAAAATGACATTGTCGTCAATATTCATTTTGCGGTGGAAGACTAAAGGGAATAAAAAGGATAATTAAAAAAAAATGAGATAATATGCATAAAATGATTAGTTAATATGCATAAAATGATTTGTTAATATGCATAAAATGAGATGTTCAGAAATCGCAAGAGCTTTTGTGTTTGGTGCTTTTCATAAGTATTAAAATTAAAAAAAAAACATTGAAAAAACTCAAATTTAATGAGTTTTATTCTGAAAAACCATGATGAACACTTTAGCCTGGTGGCCAGTTGCGTAACGTACACCCCCGCAATCCCGTAATTGCGGTGGTGGTGGGGGGAGCAGGATTCTAGGGAGCCCAAAACCTGACTTTGTAGGGGGCCCTAATATTCTCCGTTACGCCACTGCTGGTGGCTATAATCACTAGTTGGCCGGCGTGTCATGAGCTCGAGCTTGCGCCACTGAAGATCCACTGCGTAGAGAGGGTCGATGCACGTTAAATCTGACCAGCTCAATGTCCTTCCGTTGGTGTGGTGTGGCAGTTAGGAGAGGGAAGTGCCAGCTCAGGTGTCGTCCTCTTCACTTGACTGAGGTTTAAAATTACGAGATCCATCACCAATAGCTCTCGTGTCGGCTTATAGTAAGACGTTAATATTACTCTTACTCATTCACTCATTGAAAAACTATGCTTAATATTAGTTCGAGGAAATATAAACAATGGTAAAAAAAACCCATAAATTAGTTATAACTCATTTTTCGTTCACAACAACTTAAAAACATATCGAGTATAATTTATGTAATGCTGCAGATAAAATGAATTCAGTTTTTGCTCATAATTTACTTCACATTGAGATATAAAAAAAAAACTATTTCTTACCTCTAGTTTTTTCAGAGACAAAATCTTTAAAAATTCCAGATTTGTAACCTAATTTACTTCCCACGGTACCGCAGCTGATTATGGATATGAAGAACAACTATAACAAAAGAGAATTTTTTTTAAAGCAAAAAGCAAATAAAATTACATTATGGGGGGAAATATCTACATACTTTTAAAGAATTATAATAAGTATTAATCCTGATATAAAATAGTTAAATTCAAAAGTTCTTTTTTTTAAAAAAAACAAACTGGAATAAAGATTATAAAATCCGTCAATTCTTCTTACAGTAAAATCCGGCGTATAACGCTCACCTACACTATCAAACCGAAATTTTTAATTTTTAGGTATATTCGTCGTACGAGTATAACGCACATTCTCTATTTTACGAAGAAACCTGAAATGTACGTGAACAATACACTTGTGTTTTGAAGTCATTTATTCGAGGTAATATTCCAAGCTTTAGAAAAAATAGTGTATTTCTAGAACACAACAACCCTTATAAATATATATATATAAAGTTCAAAAGGAATGTTATTTCTTCTGTTAAACAGTATTTCGATATGTGTAGAAGTCTTTTTTTTTTCTATACTTTTTATTTTTATTTTTAAACCTCTCATTTTTATACCCGGTGTATAACGCGCACCCAAAATTTCGATCTTATTTTTTAGGTTAAAAGTGTTCTTTATACGCCGGATTTTACGGTAATTTTGTTCCTTGTATGTTTTACAATTCCATTTGCATATTTCGAGTTTTACGGTATTTTATGATACATTCCACGATGTTTTCGTAAAGTATTTGGTGTGTACATTCAAATAACAGCTAAAATCAGTGGCATACAGAGACTTCTAAGCAGACACTTTATTCAAACAAACATGAAATTGAAAAGTTTTCCGCCTCTCAGCTGCAAAATCGGCTTCCTTATACAGATAGCATTACATCGTTCATGTCCACACGTGAATCCCTAAAATACTGCGGGATCCTTTCCTCTGACATCGCACCGACAATCGATGGCCGTGAGAAAACAACACTTCCGACGAGCTGAAACCCCGAGTGTAATTCGAGGTGTAAGAAGTGATCGTTCCCGCCACCAACAGAGGGGAAAGACAGTCCGTTTTGAAAAACTAGAAAGAACGGTTATGTTTGCCTCCTCCTTTGCAAATAACATATTCTGCAGATTGGAAATAGTCAATAGTATGAATAACTTGTAACAAACTGTACTTACTGTAATTAATAGATGTGGACGTAATAAATCAATTATTTAATTCTTAAACTCTCACGCTAACCATCAATTTCCCCAAATGTTACACAGCTTCAAGCCGTAACCTTTACACTAAAAACTAAAAATCTGTTGGTCTATGGGGGGGGGGGAGGTTAAATCCTTCCCTTGTGTACCCCACTGGTTAAAATATTAAAAGAAATATAGAAGGAAATTATGTAGGATGATATTTTTTCCTCTTAGAAATATTAAAAATATCCAAAGAATTTGATTACTGAGTTATTTTGTATCGAATAAAAAACCTAATATAAAGAAAAAACCCATTGTGTTTTAATAATTTTAAAACTATTTAGAAGAAAATGCTGCCAGTAATTTGAAGATGAATTTAAATTTGAATGTGAATTTAAGAAGTGGAAATTTTAATACAGTTTTACTTTACAAATAGCTTTGAGAGAAACGTATTTTATGTTATTATAGCTTATTGGATCAAAACTTGGGTAAATAAAGATCTAAACAATAAATATTACTATTTATACAATATATTAATCACAATTTTTTAAAAAAAAAATTGCGAAGTATAAGAAGAAACAACAAACATTCATCAAATTCGATAACGCAAAAGTTTTATCATAAAATTAAAAGAGATGTAATTTTTTTAAAAAAAAATGCCATTAAGAATGCAGTAAGGATGAAATGTGTGTTGAACAAGAAACACAAAATCTATTTACAACACAATATCAACAGTCTGTTTATACCTTGTAGCATGAACTTTTGACCGGCAGGATTTGGCCTACATTACTAAAATTTAGAGTACTGTGTTTTCGGATCAATCTTTGGATAGTATTTAAATTCTGTTTACAATAAAAATTCTGTTCAAAATTGTTTCTTGTGTGGATGCTTAAACGCATACAACAGTAGCATTTTTCTGAGTCAGAAATTTCATATTTCATAAGTACATTAAATTTTTAGTTTCGTCATTCAAAATGTACGTGCAATGTTCTAATAAAATCTTCTAGATATCTGTCTCTAGTATGTTTCATAATAACTTATTTTATTTTTATTTTGTTATCTGTAATAATGCTTTTATTCCAGGAATTATTTTATTGTTACTAGAGCTACTATTGTTTCGAAACATGCTTCTGACTGTTTCACAATATTTTTTCACAAAATACATTCATGACTTTTTTAATTTAGTTTGGATATTCCACAATTCTACAATTTTCATAGGTACAATTCTTAAATTCTAAACTCTGAACATTTCCCATATTTCATATCATAAGCCAAAACAAACAAAGAAAAAAAAAAATTCTATTTAGAATATTTTTCAAAAATATTCTAAATAGAATAGTAATTTTAACAGGGAGCTACATATAGTTTATCTCAACGAAAGGATCTTGATTTTAGTCAAATACGTATGGGGCGTCTTCTATAAAATAATGCATACAATATATAATAGTATAACTATCGGTAAGATTTAAAATGCAAGAAAAAATTAATTCTTAACTTTTGGATAAATTAAATTATTTTGAGAAAAAATGATTTATGATTATATGTGAATCAATTTATTCTTTGCAGTAATCATTAATGTAGTAAAATAATTATAATATATGAGTTGCAATAAAAAGAATTATATATTAAAATAATATAAAAGAATATTACTGTATTACACACAACTATAATTTATATGTAAAAGAATTGTAATAAGAATAAAATAATACCAGTTTTAATAATAAACTATACTGTATAAATGCAAAATTACATTTGAAATATTTTAAATCCATAAATAATTGATGCTTCTTACTCAAATATAATTAAAAAAAGAGATATAGGAAAAAAAAAAAAAAAACCCTGCAGAGCAATGTAGCCAGATTCTTTTAAAGAAAATCAATTATAATATTACACGGAATACTATTTTGAACTATTTAGAAGAAAAAAAAACTCGTTTTACTTCTTCGAATAAATATGAAGAAAATAGAAGCAAAGTTTTACATATCTGAATTAATTTAAAGACAAAATTGTGCCATATCGTAGTTTTGCAATCAAAATAATGATTAAAAACTTTAAAAAAATGTAAAAAGTAGAAATATTGAACTTTTTTTTAAAATGAAAGATTAAAATTCATAATTCATTTTCGTTTATTCTTGCTGATCAGCTGTATTAATTCTTTTAAGCGATTTAAAATCCCAGATAAGGACTTACCCATACAAGGATAACAACCCCATTTTCTACTCTACTATGTCTGTTCATCTTTTATGAAGTCTGCTATGAAATGAATAGTCAAAAGTAAGCAGACTTCTTTCTTGCAAGGAAATAAAAATGAAAGAAAAAAAATCGTTTGGCTGGGAAGAAAAAGAATTAACCTTACAATTAATACGCCATCTAGCGACACTCGAATATTGCCCTGGCAGTGACCTTCAAATCGCAGCCAAAGATTACTGACCCTACATAACAAGACGCTAAATGAGCAGTTTTCCATGGAGGTATCTATATTTTTGTTTTATCTTCTAAACAGGTTTCCGTAACATCTTAAAACCAACCAGACATTAGTTTTCAATGGAAGTATAGTTTTATTCTTTTTAAAAAAATTAATGAAATCGAATTCGAGAATTTGAAACAAATTACATGAAGCCGAACAAGAAACATTTCATGGTGTTAAGATACGATTGCAGAAACAATTGCAATGTTCTTAACTTTTCAAGGAAAGTCAGTGAACTTTGTATATGGGAAGAGGAAAAAAAAAAAAAAAAAAAACTGGTTGAAAGACAGATCTAGAAAATACAATATTTATGTTTCACCAATTAGTCTTCGACATTCGTTCTTTTATTTAAAAAAATATCTTTTAAAAGAACACATCATGGAATATGTTTAATTTCCTCCTTCTTTTAATTTTGTGTATATTTAAGAAAGAAATATTTAGATAGAAATTATAAAAAAAATGTTCTTTAAAGTGAAATTTGACAGTCAATTTGTAATACAAATAAAAAAGAATCGCTTAAAGAATATTCTGGATTTGTAATATATTTTTTAAGCTTTGATTTAAAGAAACAGACCGTAGAAAAATATTGAAACTCGAAATTATTATTGTACTCATTGCATTTGAAAGGTGAATTTGGACTCTTGAAGGAAGAGAAATATGGAGTAAACAAAGAATTTTCATATATACACAGTCGAACCTCTACATTGCAAATTTTTCTATATAGCGAACTTTTTCCTGGAACCTTGAACATTTCTCGATTTTCTTCGTAAAATAACCTCTTTATAGCGAAGCTCATTTTCTATACAACGAACTTTTTCTTTTGTGATTCAATTTTTGTTCTTCCTTTTTTTAAAGTATTTCTGAAAAAATTTCAAGTTATTCTCTCTTTAACACATTTTATGGTGGTCATAAATCTTGAACTAGTTTTATTAGATCCTAACTCGCCGAGAGCAATGGAGTTCTGGACGTTTCATCCAAAAAGTGCAACCTTTAACCCCCAATGCCCAGTTCATTAGAAACATCTTCGATATCCTGTTTCACCCTTAGTGGATTGTCCCGTATCCCCGTATTTTAATTATAAAATAATGTATGTTTAATATTATTCGTATGCTTTAAATTATAAAATGTCCTTAAAATTCATTAATTTTAGTATAAAATTGTTTTCGTAATATTGAAAATACAGTGAATTCTTCGACATTCTTTTTTTTCCTTGCATTTTTTCTTTCTTTTTTGATGGATAAGATATGTAAAATAAACATTTATTAATTTAAAAAAAGGTATGAATAATTATTTTTTTAAATGTATAGTGTTTATTAATTAAGATTTTTTTTTGTGGTTTATAAAATATATTAAAAGATGAACCTCTATATAACGAATTTTCCATAAAACGAACTTTTTGCCAGGATTTAGTGACTTCGTTATATAGAGAGATCCGACTGTATATACAAAATTCGTTTTTTTTCCATTTAAAAAAATATTTAGAAGTGAATCCATCTAAAGGTAAAATCTTGATAAAACATTATCTTACATACGTATTTGGTTTACAATAAAAGAATAATGTTTAATAATTTGGAAAAGAAAATGATAATTTACAACTTTTTAAATGATTCCTGTAAGTAAGATATGGATGTATTTGCATGTAAAATAAATTCAGATGAAAATCACAATTACAAAATATTAAAATATATGAGGAATCTTTTCAGAAAATCTTATGGCCATCCAAAAACAAGAACAAAAAAAACCCCTAGAATTGCAGTATTATTCAATAAGACAATTTCTTATGAAATTTCAAAATCACTTTTCACAAATCGTAGCAAATAGTTCAATGAATAAATAAGTTACGATATTGAAATTTATCTATATATAAATTATTTACTTTGTTTACATAATTATACATATGTATGTCCTCTATTATTACTTATTAGAATGGAATATTTTTTAGATGTATAATGTTTCAAAATAGCTGAAATTTACATTGAGTTTTAAGGCTTAATACTATAAGCATTTTAATTCACAAATAAAATTTTCTCAAAAAAAAAAAAAAAAAAAAAAAAAAAAATTGCATTAAATATTTTTTTTATAAAAGATCACAGTATCCTTATAAAAGAATAACACAACAAATATTCCAATGTGTATAAATATTAGGCCAAGCGTAAAAATAATTCTTTCTCCTAGCCTAGTTTTATAAAAAAAATTCCAAGCAACATTCAAAAAAGCAAATCGAAATAAAGCAAAATCGAAAACAATAAATCACATGTTCAAAACCTTGCAATAAGATCAATAAATTTAATCTTAATCGCGAAATGAATCAAAGAGGAAAAAATTGGTTCGAAATTCGAACCAATGAATATCACCAGAATCCATAACTAAATATAAATAATTTACACACAATCTCGAATAAAGAGATTGTAATGTTTTTAATTCAGACAGTACAATAACATATTAACGCTCTAATTAAAATCAAAATCGTAAGGCATTTAACCTATTTCTTTTTAGACTTTTTTCTTCAGTTTCAATTTCATAATAGAGTAACAGACTTCCCTGGTTTCTTAACTTGGTCAGTTTTGCAATTATTAACTTGCAATAACACATCGAATATAAAATAATCTAACACGTAATATAAAAAAAAAATTTGAAAGTCAATTCCTACTCTGGACAAAAAAGAAAAATTTTATTTTATTTACTTTAATTACATAATTACAATTAATACAAGAGCGCGATAGCTTTAAAAATAACAACGATAACGATAAAAATAAACGATAGCTTTAAAAATAACAAAAGAGATGAGCATAAATTTTTTTACTTCTACACATATCGAAATACTGCTTATTTAAAAGAAATGACATACCTTATGAACTAAAAGAGAGTTCTAGTTCGAGAAATATACTATTATTTCAAACGTCTGGAATAATACCTCGAATAAATGACATCAAAACATAAGAACATTGTATACTATCATTTCAGATTTCTTCGTTAAAAACGGGGTGCGCGTTATACGGCGAACATTCCTAAAATTTAAAAAATGCAGTTTGAAAGTATAGGTGCGCCGGATTTTACGGTATGTATATACCAGGGATGGCGAACCTTTATGGACCAACGTGGCATTTTTTCTGTAAAAATGTTTAATGAGATATAGAAGTGGAGTCAAATAATTTTGACTTGTGATTATTGGGAAAATAAAAAACCAAATACTAACGATTCAATACTCTTTATTTACTAGGAAAAAAATATAGTTTACACTGTAATGTTGTAAATTTTTTAGTTATACGTGTAATTTAAATTAAAGCAACATTAGTGTGACTTCTGTTGTTGAAGATTAGATGAAAAATAACTTATGTTAGGATTGTAAGACAATAATAAACAAGTGCGCTCCCCGCCGCCTCGCACACCACGACCGATCACTCGCGTTTGTTAATAATATTTCATAGTGAACTTTATTATTTTGAACAAAAATGCAAACCGCTTTAATCTGTGGTGCGCCCAAAATATTGTGTAGCGTGCCGTTAATGGCATGCGTGCCAGTGGTTCGCCATCCCTAGTTTATACATATGACAGAATCACACTATTAAGTGGCAAAATAGAAAGCGATTTTCATTGCAATTTTCCATTTTCCATTCTGTATAGGGTGTTCGACTATTATTTTTGTTTGTTACTATTTATTCATTAATTAAATTTAATTATTCAAATAAAATAGTACAGTAAAAAGAAATCACATTCTCAGAAATTATGGCATCGCAGGTGGGATTCGAACCCACGTCCATTGTGGATTAGAAGTCCAGCGCGCAATCCATTGAGCTACAGGGACACAACGAGCGATTTTCCTTTCTATATATGTTGCTGGACTATTATTTTTGTTACTATTTATTCATTAATTAAATAATTAATCAATTAATATTTGAAAAAACTGTATGATCAAGTGCCATCCACTACAAGTTTAAAAAAAATGTATTTGAACTTGAGTGGATAAAAATTAAAAGTATTTTATTAACGATTGAAAATTTGAACAAGATATAAATAAATATATATAGGTAGAGTGTGAACTAATAGTAGGAATTGAGAGAAAAACGGCGCACACACACACAATTTTCGAATTCTGGAAACTAAAATGTCTACCGTTTGCAATCATCTTTATCTTTGTGCTTAAGATTAATGAACTTTCTGTTTTCTTTCAGAATGAAAATTCATGCAAAGAAAGGAAAGCACTTTATTAAGGATTTGCCTGAATATATACCAAATACAGTTTTTATATTAAATCAAAAACTATGCTCAATTCTGTTTTTAAATGAATCTTCTTTACACGATTTTGACTTAAGGTATCCGACTACGTTCGGAACCGTGATTTTAAAAAAGCGCATAAATGGATAATTTTCATGATATTTAGTGTCACTTAGATTAGAATACATGTATAAAATTGTTTTAAGGACATTTTGACAAAAAAAAATTATTATTTAAATACAATATTTTGGCAAAAAATTAAATTAGAATAATTTTTTTTCCAAATGTTCTCCTTTTGTGAAAAATGCTTCTATTATAATAATATTTTGCCTGTCTATAGCTCAGATCTCTGTACAGATAGAATTTTGAATTTTTGAAATATATAACTTAGAAGTGGGTTGATCCATATTTTACAACAAAGGGAAACAATTTTAAGAAAAAAACGCCGATAATTATTTCAATGGGTTGTAACTCTGAAAATAATGTGAATTTTTCAAAAATCATAGTTGAGCCTCTGTAAAGAGGTCTGAGCTATATACAGGCAAAATATTATAATAGAAGCATTTTGAACAAAAGGAGAACATTTTGAAAAAAGATTGTTCAAAGTTAATTTTTTGCCAAAATATTGTATTTAAATAATTTTTTTTGTCAAAATGGCCTTAAAACAATTTTATACATGTATTCTAATCTAAGTGACACTAAATATCATGGCAATCATCCATTTATACGGTTTTTTAAAATCACAGTTCCGAACCTAGTCGGATACCTTAAAACACACACACATAAATAAATGAATTAATTTCCCTTTTAAAAAAAAACTATTTAAAAACAACTGATCAAAAATCTCCAAGAAAAATAAATTTTGTCGTAATTCTCACAATTCTAAGTCACCCCTTCACATAATTTTAAATTATGTTAATTAATGATGTGCTTGATATTTTTTATTTCTTTTTAAAACAGAAAATCGGCGGGCACGACACGTATTAATGTTTTAGTGCAAAATCTGCTATTAAATTTTAGCGTTAAAAGGTAAAATTGCCCTTTTGATATTAAAACGAATTCAAATAAAATTCATGCACGATTCAAGTTTAATACGTTCGTGCTTTTTAGAAACCACCAGTCTTTTTAAATAT